>VZQC01009302.1:59789-81483 GCA_009823505.1 Rhizomys pruinosus
AAAAAAAAAAAAAAAAAAAAAAAAAAAAAGGCCAAAAGAAAGAAAAAGAAATAACAAGAAAGAAAGGAAGGAAGGGAGGGAGGGAGGGAAGAGAAGAGAAGAGAAAAAAGAAAAGAGAAAAGAGAAAAGAAAAGAAAGCAGAAAACAAGCAGGCTGAGCATGGGGGCCAGGGGAGCAAGCCAGTAAGCAGTGTTCCTCCATGAACTGTGCTTCAGCTCCTGCCTCCAGGTTCCTGCCCTGAGTTCCTACCTTGGGCTCCCTCAGTGATGAACTGTGACCCAACCCAAGTTGATATTGGTCAGAGTGTTTTGTCACAGCAATTGAAGACAAACTAGAACAATATGTATATGTATATGTACTTGTATATATGCATATGTGCTTGTATATGTATATTTAGGGTGGGGGTTTTATGCAAATGAATGCAAATGCTGCAAAAGATGAGAGGAGGGTCAGATACTCTGGAGCTGGAGTTACAGGTGGTTGTGAGTCCCCCAACATAACTCGCTCTGTAGACCATACTGGCTTTGAACCCACAGAGATCCACCTGCCTCTTAAAGGTGTGTACTACCACGCTGGCTTAAAGACAGTTCTTAGCAGCCATGTGGGTGCTGGGAATTGAACCTGGGTCCTCTGAAAGAGCAGTCAGTGCTCTTAACTGCTGAGCCATCTCTCCAGCTCCAGTATGTACTCTTTACCACTGAACCCTCTACAGCCTAGTTTCTTTCTTTCTTTCTTTCTTTCTTTCTTTCTTTCTTTCTTTCTTTCTTTCTTTCTTTCTTTCTTTCTAGTAGTTTCTGTAATCAAACCCACGTAGATAAGACCTTACATATTTAATACAGTGTGTTACCCCTGTACAAATGAAAAAAAATTAACATTTCTAGACCAATACGGCTGTTAATTTCTGTACAATGCCAACTCAACACAGTAAACTGGGATACATTTTTTTTTTCCAAAGTTGACAGCACAGCTAAAGTTTTCAAAAATTCAAATTATATATGTATATATATTTATATAAAAAGACCAATAATAGCAGTGTGTTATGCATCAGTAGCAGCAACAGCTTCTCCGGGTTCTTCAGTCATTTGAACAAAATCATAGAGACATCAGCACACTGCATTAAAAACAATAATAAAGTAAAAAACAAAATCCCAGAAAACAGCACAGTTCTGTTACTGTTGTGGTACCTGGCACCATTTTCTTTTTTATTAGCTTCTCAATCATCATCTGGAAAGAAAACATTCTGAGTAACATCATTATAAATAGCTCTGATCAAGCACGGTCACTACTCCAGACATGTATTCTATAATCTTGTTTATGTCATGGAAGATTTTTCTCTCTCCTTCAACTATAATCGATATTTTTGCTAGGTATAGTAATCTGGGTTGGCATCCATAGTCCTTTAGCACTGGGAATGCTTTGCTCCATGTTCTTCTTGCTTTCATGGTTTGTACTGAGAAGTCAGTTGTGATTCTGATTGGTTTCCCCTTGTATGTGACTTGTTTTTCTTTTGTAGCTTTCAGAATTTTGTCTTTGTTTTGGGCATCTAGCATTTTAACTATGATATGGCATGGGGAGTTTCTTATCTTGTCTATTTGGAGTCCTATGTGCTTCTTGTATTTGTATGGGTTTGTCTTTTTTTAGTTTTGGGAAATTTTCATCTATTATTCTGTTGAAGATCTGATCAATACTATTCTCTTGAGATTAAAACACAAAAGTGGAATGATCTTTCTTTCTTTCTTTCTTTCTTTCTTTCTTTCTTTCTTTCTTTCTTTCTTTCTTTTGACAGGGTAGTCCTTGCTGTCCTTGAACTCACAAAGATCCTCCTACCTCTGCCTCCCAAACGCTAGGATTAAAGGCATATGCTACCATGCCTGGCCTGCAGTTTATACTTTTTTGTTTGAGACAGGGTCTCCCCCATTAGCCCTTGCTGGCCTGGAATTCACTATGTAGACCAGGCTGGCTTCAATATCACAGAGACTTACCTGCCTCTGCCTCCTGAGTGCTGGAACTAAATGTGTGTGCTACTACACCTACCTGGCTCAATTATATATTCTTAACAACTGTCACGTCAACAAGGTTTTTTTATTACATATTTTGTGAGTGCGTATGTGTGTGCATGCACACATGCATGTATACCATGGGGCATATGTGGTCAGAGGACAACTTGCAGGAATCACTTCTCTTTCTACCTTGTAGGTCTTGGGGATTGAACTCAGGTCATCAGGCTTGACAGCCACCACCTTTACTTATTGAGCCATCCCATCAGCCTCAACATAACTTTTTTTTTAGACAAGGTCTCCCTATAGCCCCAGCTGGCCTGGAACTCACTCTGAGGACCAGGCTGGTCTTGAACTCACAGAGATCCACCTGCTTCTGCCTCCCAAGTGCTGGGATTGAAGGCGTGCACCACCATGCCCAGGTTATTTATATTTTTCATGTGTGTGTGTGTATGTGCGTGTGCGCGTGCACAATACGTGTTGCAAGTGCCTGCAAAGGCCAAAAGTTGAAGATCCTCTGGAGCTGGAGTCACAGGCAGTTGTGACCCGCCCAGCCTGCCGGGAATTAAACTCTGATCCTCTGAAGGAGGAGCTGCTGAGCAATCTTTTCAATCCTGCAATGTTTTTTGTGTTGGGTTTTCTTTGGAGTGGTTGTTTTGGTGTGTGGGTTTTTTGTTTGTTTGTTTGTTTTTGTCTTTTTGAGCCGGAGTCTACCTGGAACTCTGCAGAACAGGTCCTTGAAGTCTCAGAGACCTCCCTCCCACGAGCTGAGATTAAAATCATTTGGATAGCTGGGCTAGTGGCACACACCTTGCCTTTAATTCCAGCACTTGGGAGGCAGAGGCAGGCAGATTTCTGTGAATTCAAGGCCTGCCTGGTCTACATAGTGAGCTCTAGGCCAGCTGGGAGGGACTAAAGGGAAACCCTGTCTCAAGAAAGACCAAAAAAAAAAAAAAAAAAAAAAAAAAAGAATTAAATGCAGACGTTCTAGTTCAGGCATGGATAAGTGGCTTGTGATCTCACTGCCACAAACTTTAATAACCAGAAACAGTCCTTGGAATTAGGAGCCCAGGTTGGCACAGAAGGCAACAGCCAGGGGAGCTAAACAGAGACATGTCTAGGTGACCAAGTGTGAACTAGACCAGGGCTGTGGGGCTCCGCTTCCGACATGGCTGTTCCATAAGGCTGAAAAGGTGGACACCCGTCCTGTTTCCTCAGTAAACTGAGGTGGGGGATCAGGAGGTATGTGGATCCTTCCCAGCTCTGCCTCACTCTCCTGGACACACAGGGCCCTTCTGTCAGCCTCCTGCCTTCCAATGCACCCAGTACTTAGTTCCCCAGTGGGCGGAACTCAGAGGTGGTCTTATTGTGAAGGAATATGGAGCAATAACAGTGGGTTTCGGCTTCAGGAAGAAGTCACTATGGTGACAGAACATAACTAGAGAATGCAGCTCAAGAGCTCCCTGAGGTCTGGCCTTTTATACAGAGCTCTGCTGGGCCCCGCAGGCATCCACGTGAGAACTCCACTGAGTTAGCTGCCTCAAGGTCAGGGAACAGGAAAGAACTGGCTTGTCATTTCCTGGCTTCCATTGCATCCACAGATCTGGGTGGAGTGAAGAATTTAAAAGACAAGAATACAAGAGCCAGTTTCTAGCAAAGAGGTTGCCACTGAAGGTTCCAGAGGCCAGAGCAGGGCCTCCTCCAGGGCAGCCTGACAGCCAAGCCCCTGGCCTTGGCTCTGCTGAGGGCTGGGGAGTGTGCTTTATGAATCATTTAGAATCCTTGTGAAGCTATTCTGGGACGAGCTGCACTCTTCATCCAGCAAACATACCACAGCAGAGAATGTGCCCTGAACCTCAGAAAGGAAATGGCTGGCTGGGGGTCCCTAAGCTCACCCTACCTGTGGTTTGCACTTCCCACCAGAGAGCAGATTTCAGATCTTCAGGGTGTTTTTGGTTTTTTTAATTTGCTCTTGTAGCCAGGGCTGGCCTTGAATCTCCTGCTTTTCCCTCTAGTGTTGGGATTTCAGGCATCAACCACCAAGCCCAGCCCAGGCCCTGCTAACTCCACTTTCTTATGGTAGCTTTCCCTCTTTCCTCTCACCCTTCTCACCTGTCCTCCCCACCCCCCCATCTCTCCCTTCTTTTCTGCCTTGCTTCTTATGGATCCAGGCATCAAACACACTAGGCAAGCATTCTACCACTGAGCTATACCCCAAGGCCCTCTGTGTGTTTTCCCCCTAGGGATCCATGTTTATTGTGGAAAAGTTAGAAAATTAGGGTACTTGGGATGTGTACATGGACATAAAGAAAGTCCTTTGTGATCTATCACCGAGAAACAATCATCCATTTACTCAAGTGTTTATGAACTCTGCAAATATTTATTGAAATCTTCCTGTATGTCAGGCTCTGTCCTACCTGAAAAGATACAATGGTGGCCTTTTTTTCTTTTTTTAAATAAATTTTATAGGATATATTTGAGGTTCCATAGGACTTCAACATTTTTTAAAACTCTGTGTGTGTGTGTGTGTGTGTGTGTGTGTGTGCGTGCGTGTATGTGTGTAGTGACTGTGAGCATGTGTATAGGTCAGAGGACACCTTTCAGGAGTTGGTTCCCATCTTCTACCATGGGTTCTCGGGAGTGAACTCAGGTTGTCAGGGTTGTATGGCAAATACTTTACCCACTGAGCCATCTCACTGCACACAAAGGGCTTCTTTTTTTTTCTAACATACAGCTGTGTACATAGCTTCTACCAAAAGCTGCAACTGGTCTTAAATTCCTGATTCTCCCGTCTCCACTTCCTGAGTGCCGGGATTATAAGCATGTCTCACCATACCTGACCTGAGAGCTCCACTTGTTTGCCTATTTATTTATTTATTTATTTATTTATTTATTTATTTATTATTTATTTTATAAATCAAAGAACTCCTTGGGGTTGATCCTAGGGCCTCGAGCATACGAGGCGTGTGTTGTGCCACTGAGCTACAGCCCAGATCTCAGTCTACCTGCAGGCAAATCAAGATGGGCAGCAGAGAACCACTCCCTCTAAAGTAGTGCCTTTGGGGTTGAGTTTCAAAAACTTTGAAGGGGCTCAAGAGTTGGCGTCCGTGGTTAGGACCATTGGGTGTTAGTCACTGTGTGGGTGCTAGGAAAGAGCTTTCCTAGCACCCACACAGTGACTAACAACTGTCTTTAGCTCCAGTCCTAGAGAATCTTAGCCTCTTCTGTCTTCCATGGGCATTGCACAACACAGGTCCACTTACATACATGCAGTCAATACATGCATGCACATAAAATAAAATTAAAATAAAAAACATAGTTTTTTATTTTAATCTTATGTGCATGCATGAATCTAGCAATGTGCATGCATGAATCCAACAAAGCCTGAATCCAGGCATTATTGTCCTGCAAGACAACTATTAATCCCTTTTAAAATAAGAAACCTAGCCACTGGTCAAGGTAAGCCTGGAATGTCAACACTTAGGAGATGTAGGCCGGAAGATCAGGAGTTCAAGTTCACCATCACCTACATACCCAGAGGCCAGCCTGGGACACACGAGCCTCTTCCCCCTGAAGCCTAGGACATGGCTCTGTGGTTAGGGGACTAGCTGAGTAAACAGCAACCATGAGGTCCAGAGTTTGGATCTCCAGAACTCACTTAGGTGCTTGGGTGGTTGTGACAGTCCACCTGGAAGTCCAGGGTTCAAGAAGCAGAAATCAGATCCCCAGAGCAAGCTGGCCAGACTAGGCCTGGCAGTAAACCCTGGGTTCATATGAGAGACTCTGCTATAGTGAGTAAGATAGAAAACAATCAAGGAAGAGTCCTCATATCAACCTCATGCCTGTCCTTGTGCCCATGTACCCCCAGGCACGTATGTGCCCATTGTCCATGTGAAAACACACATACTACACATGCACATGGAAAAGAAAAGAAAACCTGAGACTTGAAGTCAGAAGTGAATGGCCAGCGAGGCCCACCTTTAATGTCAGCACGCAGGAATGCAGGCACACTTGTGAGTTCAAGTCCAGCCTGCTCTATATAGCAAGTTCAAGCCAGTCAGGGCTACATAATGAGATAATGAGACCTTGTCTCAACAAAAAAGTGGGATGGGAGGCAGAGGCAGGCAGATTTCTGTGACTTCAAGGCCAGCCTGGTCTACATAGTGAGTTCCAGGACAGATAGAGCTACAAGGAGACCTGTCTCAAAAAGACCAGAAAAAAAAAAAAAAAAAGAGAATGGGAATCCTAAACCTTCAATACTTAAAATTTAGATAGGACTTTTTTTTTCTATTTTCTATTTTTTTTTAAGACCCTAGTTAGTGTAGGCCTGGCTCAAAGGACATCTTCCCTCTGCTTCCTGGGTGCTGTGATTACAGGCTGTACCACCAGGCCTGGCCCAATGCCACTTTGTTTGATTGATTGATTGATTGATTGATTGATTAGGAATTTGGAGAACAGTGCCCCACCACTGAGCTGTCTCCAGCCCCTTCTTCCTTTTTTTTTTTTTTTGGTGTTTTTGAGGCAGGGTCTCCCTGAAGACCCCCAGCTGGCCAGGAACTCACTGTAGACCACGCTGGCCTCCAACTCACAGAGATCCACCTGCCTCTGCCTCCTGAGTGTTGGGACTAAAAGCCTGTGCCACCATCCCTGGCTGAACCAGAAACTTTTTTGTGTTTTTTGCTTTTATGTTTGTTTGTGTGTTTTGAGAAAGGGTCTCCCTGTAGCCCCAGCTGTCCTAGAACTCAAAATGTAGACCAGGCTGGCCTTGAACTCACAAGAGATCCTCCTGCCAGCAACCAGTGTGCTCCTTGCGTGTGGTCAATTCGTGAACCAATTTCATGTCTTTACTCCTTTATCTTTTTGGTCGGAGGGAGGAAACAAATATTGTTTTGTCCTCATGCCATTGAACCAATCACTCAGCCATTGCAAATGGAGAAAAGTGCAAAGCACACATTTTCTCATAATTAGTGCCATAGACTAAATATATGGCTTTTGTCCAAACCCCCTGGAATTTCCCCTTATCCTGCATAAACCTGGCTGAGATGAAACCACTCTTTGCTCAAACTGTGGGGAATCCACACTCAGTGTTCAGGAGAAAGCTTGTGAATTTGTTCATGAGTTTATGAACTGGTCACGTTGGCCGATACAGCCAGCACAGCTGACTCCAGGCCTCCAGTCTCCCAGGATCTCACTAGCAAGCCTGAGGCCACCAGAGATATGGCTAAGCTTAAGCCACCAAGCTGCCCCGTCTCTCACCAGGATCTCAATCAGGTGAACGTAGCCAGACAGTAAGGAGATCATTGCATTGGAGGTGGGTCCGTTGCCCACGTTCTTGTCCTGGTTCTGCCACCAGCCAACTCTGCATCTTAGTTGGGACCCATCACTTTGTGAGCTTTAGTTTTCCATTTCTGAAGCATATAGAGCATTCTGAGATGCCTGAGACCATAGCAGGTACCTATTGATGGTACAACCAGCCCTAGACTCCTTTTGAACAGGTCCTCACAGTCTCCCACTGATGGATCAGAGGCAGCACTTCCCTGCTAGCCACACGTCTGATCTGGGTTATTTTCAAGGGCCCACCATACCCTGTATTCTGGATTAATTTGAGCCTCTTGGTTTGCAGTCACAACTGGAATGGGACTGACTGGAACGAGGGCATTAGAATCAGAAAATGGAAGCCAGATCTGTGGGCTCCATCCTGTAATGTGATATTTTGGAGGTAGGAGAATCACATCTCAAGGCCTGTCTATCTACATATCACTTCAAGGCTAACCTAGACTATATGAAGAGAGAGAGAGAGAGAGAGAGAGAGAGAGAGAGAGAGAGAGAAGGGGGACAGCACTGGAGAGATGACTTAGTAAAGTCAGGTGTGATAACAGTACTGGGAAGGCAGAGAAAGAAGATTGGAAGATCCCTGGAGCTTGCGGGCCAGCCAGTCCAGCCTATTTGAATTCTCAGGTGGGCATTGAAGGACACGGTTGCACTTACATACAGTCAAGCCATGCACTCATACACATAAAATAAAAATAAATCAAAAAAGGAGAAAATCCTAATCAAGGCTGGTGGCATATATCTGTGAACCCAGCACTCTAGGGAGTGAGGAAGAGAGTGTTGAGGGTTTCTATTGTTTGTTTTTAGTTTTTGGTCTTTTTGAGATAGCCTATCCCTGTAGCTCTAGGTACCCTGAAACTCTATATGTAGACCAGGCTGGCCTTGACCTCACAGAGATCTGCTTACCTCTGCCTCCTTGAGTGCTGAGATTAAAGGTGTGCACAACCACACATAGCATAAAAATTAAATTTAAGAAATATTTTTGGGGGCTGGAGAGATGGCTCAGAGGTTAAAACGCTGACTGCTCTTGCAGAGGACCTGGGTTCTTCCCAGCACCCACATGGTGGCTAAGAACTTCCTTTAAGCCAGGTGTGGTGGCACATGCCTTTAATCCTAGCATTCAGGAGGCAGAGCTACAGGGAGAACCTGTCTCAAAAAGACACACAAAAAAAAATTTTGGTCATTTATTTATTTATTTTTTTATTTTGAGACAAGGTCCCTGTATCCCCAGCTAGCCTGGAACTCACTTTGTAGACCAGGCTGGCATTGAACTCACAGAGCTCCACCTGTCTCTGCTTTCCAAGTTCTGGGATTAAAGGCATTCCTTAAATTAAAATTTTCAAAAGACAAAAGGAGAGGAGGTAGAAGGGAAAAAGAAAAAGAGAAGGAGGGAGGGAGGGGAAGTGGGGAGGGAGGGAGGGAAGGAAGGCAGGCAGACAGTCTTGAATTTGAGCTCCAGTACTGCCCCTTACAGGTCACATGCAGCCAGGGTAAGGGTTCACCCACTTCAGTTTTTCTCTTCAAAATGAGATCTGAATTCCCAGCAAGTTATGATTAAATTGGATCATGCTTATAATGCAGCTTTTCCTTGCATATAGCAAGAATCACAAATGAAACCCAAACAGACACACCCAGCACATGTGGGTAAGACCTGACCCCTACCCCACACATGCTACTCCTTCCTGTCAAGGAACAGAGTCCCTGACTGCTGGCCCTGACTTGTCCTTCCTGGAGCCTCCTCCTCCCTGGGCTGTCTCTTCAGTGACAGATTGTTCTCTGCCCTAAAGCTCAGTGGAAGCTGTTGCTGTGTCTAGAGACCCAGAGTGGCCTCTCAGCCTCCCAGGCAATGAAGAACCTCCGGAGAACCACTGTGCTTAGCCAAATGTGACTCTTCTCTCAACTTTCTCACTTGGCTTCTGTTTAACACCAGCAAGCACTATCTCCAATATCATGTCCTAGAAGCAGGGCTGTACCTGGGCAGAGTTCTGTCTCTCAGTATAGATGCCAGGGCCACTGTGGGAAAATGTCATAATTTTCCCTAGATCCTAAGTGGTAGATTAATGGCTCAAGTATAGACATCACCCTCACTGTGCTGACTTAGGGTTGGTCCTGTGGAAAGGAGACTCCAAGGCAGAGACTCTACACAGGACATTACCAGGCATGCCTTCAGGATCATCTGCTCAGACGTGTAGGATGCTGTAGTGAATGCCTCTAATCTCAGCACTTGGGGGGATGGAAGCAGAAGTAACAGCAGTTCAAGGTCATCCTCAGCCAGTCTGAGCTACATAAGACCCCTTGTCAAAACAAAACCCCAAACAAGCAAACCAACTCTGGGGAGGGAAGGAAGCTGAACCAAGCAGAGGGAAAAGCTGAACTGTTATCTGTTCTGCCAAGAGTGAGTCCTGCAGAGGATTCAGCTGAGCTGCCTTCTAAGATGCTTCCAGCAGCTGGGAGTGAATGAGTCATGCCTAGAGCAATGAGCCCTGAGCACTCCCTAGGACCCACTGTGCTGAGGTCCCCCCTTGTTGGTCAGTTATAGCAGTGTCCTCCCAGCCAGACTGAGCCAGCAATTCCTAAGATCATGCTAATCTTTCTTAGAAACAGGATCTTAGCATGTAGGTCCAGCTGGCCTCCAACTCAGGATACTCCTGCCTCAACCTCCCGGATATGCATGACCATACCCAGCTGGACATCTTACAATGCACAGATCAGTTGACACTACGATGCCAGCCAAAATGTCAGCGATGCCAAAGTACAGAAACTTGCAGGGACTTGTAAAGCAGCTTATTTACATGTTTCCTTGAAGCCTTCAGGGGGACATGGAGAATTTTCAATCAATTCAGCATCAGGATTGCTGGTACAAAACAGGCTGGAGGGATAGAGGATCTGAGAGGCCTGTGGAGAGGCTGTTCATAGATGCAGCCTTGATGACCTGAGAGCGATGGAGCACCTCTGGGGCTTGGTGGTCAGCGGTGAGGGAACAGGAGAATGTCTAACACGCTACAACTATGATCGAATAACTTAGCTGCTTACCGTCTGTCTTCTTCACTAGACTGTATGCTGGGAAGAGACAAGGACAGCTGGCTGCCTTAGAGCCTGACTTCCTGTCTCATTCAGTGCCTAAACCCACAACGTTCTGGAATACAGGAACAGCCTGGGTTTGGGGATGGTGCTGATATAATGACATGCCAAAAGAGAGGAGAGCAGGCTTGGTGGTACCCAGCAATCCCGGGACTTGAGAGGTGGAGGCTGGAGGATCAAGAGTTCAAGGGAATTAGCTTGGCACATTGCCTGGGATTCTAGCACTCACCTCGGGAGGCTGAGGCAGGAAGATCTCAAGTTTGAGACCAGCTTGGGATACATGAGACCCTGTGTCACAACAAAAATAGAGGTACCTACAAGAGGCAACTTTATAAGACAGAAAGCATGGTAGCTCTAAGACTGCTGAATTGCACACTTAAAACTGATTAAAATGATGCCGGGCGTGGTGGCACATGCATTTAGTCCTAGCACTTGGGAGGCAGAGGCAGGTGGATCTTTGTGAGTTCAAGGCCAGCCTGGTCTACAGAGTGAGTTCCAGGACAGCTGGGGCTACAGGGAGACCCTGTCTCAAAAAGACCAAAAAAAAACTGATTAAAATGAGTCAGGCCTGGTGACACAAGCCTGTGATCCCAGCTACTGTAGACACTGAGTCAGGAGGATACAAAGTTCAAGGCCTGGCTGGAACCTGGGTAACTTAGTGACTTGTCTCAAAATAAAAATTGAAAGCTAGGGGCTGGAGAGATAGCCTAGCGGTTAAGAGCACCGACTGCTCATGCAGAGGACCCGGGTTCGATCCCCAGCACCCACATGGCGGCTAAGAACCGTCTGTAACTCCAATTCCAGGAGAACTCCAATTCCAGGGGAATCCGAGACCCTCTTCTGACCTCCGCGGCATTGCCACACGGGGGGGCAAACCTACATGCAGGCAAGTGCATTCATACACATACAAAAAAAAAAATAAATGTAAAAAAAAAAAAAAAAAAAAAGAAAGCTATAGGAGTGGCTCAGTGGTTAAAAGCAACTGCCTCTCTTACAGAGGCCCAGGTTAAGGTTTCCAGCCCCCCATGGAGAGTAACAACTAGTCCTTAAACTCCAGTTCCAAGAGAACTGACACCCTCTTGCTGCCCCTGTAGGCATAACCCACATGTGATACACTTACATACAGGCAGACAGAACACTCATGCACATAAAATAAAAATAATAAATATTAAACACAAGTAAAACTTTTTTTTTTTATTAATTTTGTAGGTGTTTATGAGACAGGGCTTCCCTGTAGCTCCAGCTGGCCTCTAACTCACTCTGTAGACCAGGCTGGCCTTGAACTCACAGAGATCTACCTGCCTCTGCCTCCCAAGTGTTGGGATTAAAGGCATGCCACCACCACACTGCTAAATAAAACAATTTTTTTTTTTTTGGTCTTTTTTGAGACAGGTCTCCCTTTAGTCCCAGCTGGCTTGGAACTCGCTATGTTGATCAGGCTGGCCTTGAACTCACAGAGATCTGCCTGCCTCTGCGTCCTGAGTACTAGGATTAAAGGCAGTGCCACCACCCTGGCTAAAGCAATTTTTTGATACATAAAAATTGAGGGGTTATTGGGGCTGGAGAGATGGCCTAGCAGTTAAGAGCACCGACCGCTCTTGCAGAGGACCCGGGTTCGATCCCCAGCACCCACATGCCGGCCAAGAACAGTCTGAAACTCCAATTCCAGGAGAACTCCAGTTCCAGGGGAAATCCGACACCCTCTTCTGACCTCCGCAGCATTGCACAACACGGGTGCACAAACTTGCATGCAGACAGTACATTTATACACATACAAAAATAAAATTAAATTTAAAAAAAAATCTTTAAAAAAAAAAAAGTGAGGGGTTGGGCTGGAAAGATGGCTCAGCGCTTAAAAGCATCGACTGCTCTTGCAGAGGACCCAGGTTCAATTCCCAGCACCTACATGGCGGCTAAGAACCGTCTTTAACTCCAGTTCCAGGGGAATCTGATGTCCTCTTCTGACCTCCGAGGCATTGCATGACAGGAGTGCACCAAGCTACGTGCAGACAGTACACTCATACACATAAAAGATAATAAATAAATTTTTAAAAAATTAAAAAATATATATTAAAAAAAGAGCACTGACTGCTCTTGCAGAGGACCTGAGTTCAATTCCTAGCACCCACATGGAGGCTAAGAACTGTCTTGGACTGGGCGTGGTGGTGCATGCCTTTAATCCCAGCACTTGGGAGGCAGAGGCAGAGGCAGGCAGATCTCTGTGAGTTCAAGGCCAGCCTGGTCTATACAGCGAGTTGCAGCTCAGCTAGGACTAAAGGGAAACCCTGTCTAAAAATAAAAATTAAAATTAAAAAGTGAGGGGTTTGGAAGATAGCTCCATGGGTAAAACAGTTGCTATGCAAGGGTAATAATGATCAGAGTTGGAATACCCAGAATTCAAGTAAAACCAGGCTTTAGGCAGGCAGGAAGCAGGGATAGAATCACCCAGGGGCTCTGGAGCCAGATAAGCCTGGAGTCCACAGCCTAGCCAGAAACAAGAGACTCTGTCTAAATCAGGTGGTGAAAGGAAAGAACTGACTCCCAAAAGTTGTCTTCTGACCTCCATGTGAAGACAGTGAAAAGAGGGCTAGAGATGGGGCTGTGTGGCAGGGCTCAGGCCTGAATGCACATGGCTCTGGGTTCAATTTCTGGTATTTTTGTTTGGAGAAGGGGAGTTAAAATGGTAAATTTTAACTCGCATATTTTGTCACAGTACAATATAATATTAAATGAGATCAGTTTGCTGGACACAGTGGTACTCAACTTTAATTCCATCACTCAGGAGGCAGAGGCAGAAGCAGGTAGATCTCTGTGAGTTTGAGGCCAGCCTGGTCTACATAGCAAGTTCCAGGCCAGCCAGGGCTACATAGCAAGACCCTGTCTCAAACAACAATAGGAACAAATCAAAAATGAGATGAAATTATGAAGCCTCTTGGCACAGAGTCAAATGAACATTGCTATCCATTTAGCTTGGCTTGTGCTCTGTGGTAAAGCATTTGCCTAGCATATGTGAAAACCTTGGTTCAATTTCTAGCACCAAAAAATGAGTTACTACCACTTTCTCTCTTCAAGTGCCTAGTAGGGAGAAACCAAGAACTAGCCAAGCTACAGAAGCAAGCATGCTTGTGGTCTGGACTGGGGACTGCTGCAAGGCAGAGGTAGCCCCAGAAGGTCCTGGGGACTTGAAACCACTGGCCTGTAAACATCTGGGCCTTTTACATATCCGGAGCACCATACCTGGTGGAGCTGCTGCCACATGGCCTGAAGACCTGCCCTTTGTTTTAACAAGGCAGGGCTCTCCAAGGGATCTGCAGTTGACATCTTACTATTGACCAGCTCTGCAGCTGTGCTTTGTCAGAACCCTGCAGGGCAGACAAAAAAAAAAAAAAAAATCGGTGAGCCAGGGCTCAGGCGTTAATTAGAATTTCCTTCCTGTGTAGAGAAGAAAGCTCTCTGGCTCCTGTGCTCAGAGGCATCAGTGGTGGCTCATCGCCTGTTCTGTACATGTCAGATTTTACAAGAACAACTTTAAGGAGTCTCTTAGTCCAACCTGTTCATTTCACAGTGAAGCCAATACAAGGCAGAGAAACAGATTGCAAGGCAGTCCCAGTGGGCTGAGTCCCAGCGCTGTGATTGATGCAGGTTAGCTAAGCTTGGGAGTCTTCGTCCTACAGTCAGATAAGGATACTTCAGTTCTTGAGGCCCTCCTGGAGTGACTAGTGCTCAGGAAGTTCTATTCTGGTTTTGAGACTGGTGTTACTATATAACTCAGGCTGGCCTCAAACTTGTTTCCATCCTCTTGCCTCATCTTCTCTTATAAGAATGAGCCCAGCTCTGGTGGAATATCAGCAGGAATTTCAGCAGCTCTTCAGAGCACTTGACTACACCACTGAGACACTTATTCTTAACTGGAGCTGGAATGTGTGTATTTGTGTAACAGGCACTTAGATGCCGCTTTAGCTAAGCTTGGACTTCTCACTTTGGTTCAGAAGGTAATCAAAAGCAGGATTAGAGCCAGGCCTCCCTGACTTCTTTCTGTGATTATCTCCTTTACTTTGGATCAGTCACCTGCTTAACTGCATAAAAGCATATTAATTATTGTAGGCTTGTCTGTCTGAAAGAGGAGCATCTAATTTCCCTCATCCCTTTAAAGTTTAAGGTTCGAAGATAAGAATTACTAAAGGTTTCCGGTCATCATCCTAGACCTGCAGTCAGCTTTGGGTTCCAGGGTCCCATAACTTACCACACTTACTCCCCATCCCCCACCCCCCAAGCAGAAGGCATCCTGCTGTGGGAATGGGCTAGTCCTTTCCAGCAACCAGAACTGAGATAGTGACCCTTGAGACTCGCTTCAAATAGGCTTAAGTCCCTGCAAGCCCCAAGGAACATCAAGAAAGAGACAAACTGTTAGGTTAAAAAAAGTCACTCCAGGGACTGGAGAGATGGCCTAGCGGTTAAGAGAGCCGACCGCTCTTACAGAGGACCCGGGTTCGACCCCCAGCACCCACATGGCGGCCGAGAACGGTCTGAAACTCCAATTCCAGGAGAACTCCAGTTCCAGGGGAGTCCGACACCCTCTTCTGACCTCCGCAGCATTGCACGACATGGGTGCACAAACTTGCATGCAGACAGTACATTCATACACATACAGAAATAAATAAAATTAAAAAAAAAAAAAAAGTCACTCCAGGAGCATGCTTTACTTCCATGTGGGACTGCCAGATCGGGCGCCTGCAGACACATGGTGGGACAAAGGCAGCATGGCAGGGGCAAGATGGTGACTGGGGCCCACCCATCCATAGCCATGGGGCGGGGCCTCAGGTACAGAGGAAGAGATCAGAAGAGTGACAGCCTCTGGAGGAAGTGGGCTTCTGTGTGCCCCTTGGGATTCTGGGAAGCCCAGACCTAACATTCCAGCCTTTTGCTTATGATAAGGAAATGGGACGCTGCTCTCTTCTGTATCTGCTTCAGGGCTGATGGGGTGTGAAGTCTTGGGAGAACAGCTGTCAGGCTGGAGGATTAGAATCTGGTTTCCCATTTTGGCTGCTCTGGGTGCTCTGCCTCATGGTTTTGGTCCAGATCAATAGTGGCCAGTACTTAGTGGACATTTTCTCTGCAACTGAAAAGATAAGCTGGTTGAGTCTTATATGAGTATACCAGTGCAGGGACTTCACAGTACCAACAGGGGGCTACTGGGCACATTAGCAATTGGAGGGTCCCTGTCTAGGGTCTGCAGAGGGAGAGAGGACCTGTACCCTGGTTTGAAGAATTGGAAAAAAAGTTTTAGTACACAGAGCTCTAGAATGAGGGCCATAACCATGAGAATATAAAAGGTGGTATTTTCTGGCATGGAACATTAAATCTGTCACCTATCTCTGAGATATTTTCTAGCATAACACAGTAGGTTCCTAACTCAGCACAGTAAGTCTCTCACCTATCTCTCTAGTGATAAGTTATTTCATTTTCTCTTCTTTAGATTACAGTTTCCTGTTGGGGTGTTTAAAAACCACACAGTTAGCTCAGATAAATGAAGTTAGTTTTTGTGTTAAGGTCAGATGAGGTTCTGGTCCTTAGGGGGTCACTCAGGCCTTGCACCTGGCTCTCTTACAAAGGTGCTGATGCAGGACCCAAGTCGACTTCAGAGGGTAGGGGCCAAAATATTCTCCCTTCAAATCCCTCTTGCCAAATCAGATTGAAGCTTTAAGTTTGGTTGCTAAACTCCAAGAGGATTATTTGAATGAATTTGGTACTTTAATTACCATATAACTCCTAAGTAAAGCTTGAACATTGACTTCAGCACTCTATTTATTTATTTATTTATTTATTTATTTATTTATTTATTTTTTGTCTTTTTGAGACAGGGTCTCCCTATAGCTCCAGCTGGCCTGGAACTCACTCTGTGGACCAGGCTGGCCTTGAACTCACAGAGATCTGCCTGCCTTTGCCTCCCAAGTACTAGGATTAAAGGCGTGCGCCACCACGCCCGGCTATTTATTATTTTTGTATGTGTATGAATGTACTGTCTGCATGTAGGTTTGTGCACCCATGTAGTGCAATGCCGCGGAGGTCAGAAGAGGGTCTCGGACTCCCCTGGAACTGGAGTTCTCCTGGAATTGGAGTTACAGACGGTTCTCAGCCGCCATGTGGGTGCTGGGGATCGAACCCGGGTCCTCTGCAAGAGCAGTCGGTGCTCTTAACCGCTAGGCTATCGCTCCAGCCCTGACTTAAGCACTCTTAATAAATTCTTAATTGCTGTGGCAAAATATTCTGACTAATAATAAAAGCTCATGGTAGGAGCCTGGTGGTAGTAGCTGCACCACAGGCTAGGAAAGGATGCTACTTACAGGCTTGTGTTGCTGGCTCATGTTCAGCCTTATTGTATACAATATAGAAATATCTAGGGGCTGGAGAGATAGCCTAGAGGTTAAAAGCACCGACTGCTCTTGCAGAGGACCCGGGTTCGATCCCCAGCACCCACATGGCGGCTGAGAACCGTCTGTAACTCCAATTCCAGGAGAACTCCAGTTCCAGCAGAATCCGAGACCTTCTTCTGACCTCCGTGGCATTGCACGACACGGTGCACAAACCTACGTGCAGACAGTACACTAATATAAATTAAAAAAAAAAAAAAGAAATATCTGGAGAATGGCATTGCCCACAATGGGCACAGGCCAGTCCAATGAAGGCAATTACTGAGGATTATCAGCTCAGGTGTATCAAGTGGTCATTTAGGTACTCAAAGTACAATGGATATAAACCATGACAGGCAAAAAGTTCTAGCATAGCCCATGAAAACAACCCAAGATAATAAAGAGGTTAAAACCAGTATCTTCTCAAATGAAGGCCATGTCACTTGTCCCCAGATTTTGAATTATAGCTTTGAGAAGGAAAAGGGGGGGGGCATTATCACATACCAACAGCAGACAGGAAATACTGAGGGCTCACCCAAATTGGTTACATTCGGACTATCCATGTGGTCACTGGAAGTAAAACCTAATTTCTCTTAAAAATATTAAAAGTAACATGTGCAAAGTATAACAGATATATAAAACAGTTTTAGTATGTATGGATAACTCAATATTTATATATGTCTGTTTCACTTGAGGCTGTAACAAGGTATATAGTATCTGCTAGGTGGAACACGATTTCTTGTATATGCCATAATTACATATAGAATTCTTTTTTTTTTAATTTTATTTATTTCTGTATGTGTATGAATGTAAGTCTGCATGCAGGTTTGTGCACCCGTGTCGTGCAATGCCGCGGAGGTCAGAAGAGGGTCTCAGATTCCCCTGGAACTGGAGTTCTCCTGGAATTGGAGTTACAGACGGATCTTAGCCGCCATGTGGGTGCTCGGGATCGAACCCAGGTCCTCTGCAAGAGCGGTCAGTGCTCTTAACCACTAGGCCATCTCTCCAGCCCACATATAGTATTCTTAAAAGTGATCAGTACTGGGCTGGAGAGATGGCCTAGCGGTTGAGGGCGCCAACCACTCTTGCAGAGGACCTGGGTTCGATCCCCAGCACCCACATGGCGGCTGAGAACCCTCTGAAACTCCAATTCCAGGAGAACTCCAGTTCCAGGGGAATCCGAGACCCTCTTCTGACCTCCGCGGCATTGCACGACATGGGTACACAAATGTATATGCAGACAGTACACTCATACACATACAAAAATAAATGAAATTTAAAAAAATTTTTAAAAGTGATCAGTACTTCATGCATACACTCATAAATAAGGTTCTGATAAATAAATTTGGCAATGACAGTTTATAAAGTTTGTACTGAGCAGAGGCACATGCATTTCAATCATACACAGATAGAGCTTAATATGCTATTTAACAATATTATACACATACACACATTTATCCACACATTCCTTCAAAAGATTTTATCCTGGAGATCTCCTGAGACCAGCGGAAGCACAGGAAGGCAGGTAGGAACTGGGTGCTTCAGCTAGGCTGATTGTTGATTGACTTAACCTAGTTAATCCATTAATCCAGTTGTCTTTGGTTTAATTGGCCTTTGTGGCTGTGGGGGCGGAGTTATCCTCCCAGCTGGTTTTAAAGGTAGGGTTGTGTGAGTCTTGAGATCTGAGATCTTCTGACCAGCTGAAGCTAAGGTACCGGGGCGCGGGCTAAAGAGCCACCCCCCCACCCTTCACCAACTGGGATTATGAAGGCATCTGAAGGAGGCAAGTAAAGCAAGCCTTCAACACAGTGAAGAGGCATTTAGGACTCACATTGGAATACAGGCAAGGAGAAGCCCAAATGTCAGGAACACAAAGAAGAGACAACATGAGAAAGGGGCAGGATAATCCTGCACCAAGCTCTACGAACCCTATGGAAGATTCCTACAGTGGGATCCCTCTGGGAATGCCCCAGGACACAGATATCAGAAACGCAATTGGGAACATATTTAAAGAACTACAAGTTTATAAAGAGCAAATCAAAGAACTGAGAAAAGAGAATGAAGAACTCAAGAAGGACCTAGAGAGAGAGAATGACAAACTCTGGAAGGAACTGGAAACACTGAAAAGATCCCATGCTGAAAAAGATAAGGAAACTGCCCAGCGTGGTGGCACACACCTTTAATCCTAACACTCATATTTGACAAGGGGGCCAAAAAGACACAATGGAGAAAAGACAGCATCTTCAGCAAGTGGTGTTGGCAAAACTGGATCACCTCTTGTAGAAGAATGAAATTAAACCCCTACCTCTCGCCCTATACAAAAGTCAACTCCAGATAGATCAAAGACCTCAACGTGAAACCCCAAACTCTGAAGGCGATAGAAGAAAAAGTTGGCAGCAGACTACAAGACAAAAGTTGGCAGCAGTGTGGAGAACCCTTGGAAGACTTGGAATGAACTTGCCACCCGACCCAGCCATACCACTCCTGGGCATGTACCCTCAAGACTCACCCCACTGCTGAGATACATGCATGGCCATGTTTATTTCAGCTCTCTTCACAATAGCAAGGAGCTGGAACCAACCCAAATGCCCCTCAACTGATGAGTGGATAGAGAAAATGTGGTACATCTGCACAATGGAGTTCTATGCAGCAGTAAAAAAAGGCATCATGAGCTTTGCAGGAAAATGGCAGGAGCTAGAGGACATCATGCTGAGTGAAGTAACACAGTCCCAGAAAAACAAACGAAGAATGGTATCCCTCATCTGTGGATGCTAGTGCCAATTACCTAGTTGTAAGTATTTCTTGTGCATGGCGCCTTGAGCTTTTGTCCAAGCAGTTGGGAGTGATGCATATTGGAAACAACAACAACAGAAAGGACTGCATCAAAGAACTGACTGAAACAGTGAACTTGTGCTAAAAACAGTCAACTTCCACATGGAGAATATTGAGAAAGACTGAGAAAGAGATGAAAAGCATGTTTGGCAGAATGCATGAGCTCTGGTGGGGTCGGGGGATGGGGGGACACGGGTCTAGATTTGATAAAAATAATATATAAATAAGTTAATTAAAAAAAGATTTTATCCTAATGGTTGTATGGAACAGTCACATGCATTGGGAAAAACAACCTTTAGAAATATTATTTAAAACATGGAGGTCTAATTAGTTGCACTGCCAAGGCTAAGATGACGTCTTGCACCTTTGGTTCTAAAACTATGAACTTATTGAAATACTTCAACAAGTGATAGAAAACAGAATTATATATACAATAATTATAGAGCTGACAATACCAAAGGTATTTAGGTTGCTTCATTGAAGGGAAGAGATTGTAGGGGAAGCCATGTGCCACTGTCCAAATGCCAGAGTATGAATGAATCCAGGGATTTTTAAAATGGTCTCTGGTCAGGACAGTAGCACAGCTGTCAGAAGCCAAACATCTGTTATGAACCAATAAGGATCAAAATCAGGTCTTCGGATGTCTGGAAACAACAAAAAAACTGGAAAGGACATTTTAGTTATAGTACCTATGAAGAAAATAGTTTGGACAGATAAATAAAACCTTCAGATAAGCAGTGGTTTGAAACTTAGGAATCTGAGTTCAAATCAGGCCTTTGAAAAAAATTTAAGAAGCATGCCAAAAGTAAACATAATTTAGTTTTTGTTTTTGTGCACAATATAGAATGAAAAAAGTTTGAAGTGGCCACCTTGTTTTGACAAAAAACACACAGGAGAACATGGACACATGACAGTTACAAAGACACACTGAAGAATGGTTATAACACACAGACAGGTTGGACAGACACATGACTTAACAATGGGAAATCCCTTTTTCCCTAAAATGTCATAGGTGGATGTTGGTACCAAGAGTAACTTAATGGTAAAGCACAGAAAATTCTCAGCAAACCAATCTGCTGCACACATAAATCTAAAGTTGTCCAGGGCTGTGGAACCATTAATTGCAATTGTCACATTTACACAGAATCATTTAGAGTTTAAGACATCTACTTAGGTGGAAACAGCCTGTATGCCCACACTGTGTTTTGCAGCACAGGCTGTGTGTGTACGCCAGTACAGGATGGCGAACGGGGCAGGCAGGAATATCTGGTGGCTTGTGTATATTACCTGCTAATTTAATGAGAATAAATTTATTGTTAGTGGAAAAATCAAAATGTTCCAGCCAAGTGAGAGTTTACTGCCTGAGGCAAAAGCTGGATGCAGGTGGGACACTGCGTGGTGGACACACCTTCTCAGAAGCAAAAACAAAAATGGATTTCTGAATAAAATGGGGTTTATAAAGAAAAAACAATGGAAAATGCCAAAATCTGATAAAATGCCCAAATCTGAAACAATCCTTTAAAATTAAGTAAAAGTCTTATAAATAAAATATAAAAAAAAAAAACCAACCAAAATCAAAACCAAAAGTGTTTGTTAAGAAGCCAAATGATGTAAAAACCTCAAACAAAAGCCTGTAAAGACTTCACCTTCCAGGGCTGGAGATACGGCTCAGCGGTTAAGAGCGCCGACTGCTCTTGCAGAGGACCCAGGTTCAATCCCCAGCACCCACATGGTGGCTGAGAACCATCTTTAACTCTGGTTCCAGGGGAATCTGACACCTTCTTCTGACCTCCGAGGCATTGCATGACATGGATGCACAAACCGACATGCAGACAGTACATACAAACATTAAAAAAATTAACTATCCAGGGCTGGAGAGATGGCCTAGCGGTTAAGAGCGCCGATCGCTCTTGCAGAGGACCCGGGTTCGATCCCCAGCACCCACATGGCGGCCGAGAACCGTCTGAAACTCCAATTCCAGGAGAACTCCAGTTCCAGGGGAATCCGAGACCCTCTTCTGACCTCCGCGGCGTTGCACGTCAC
>VZQC01009302.1:81962-99636 GCA_009823505.1 Rhizomys pruinosus
TTTCTTTTTCTTTTTCTTTTTCTTTTTTTTTTTTTTTTTGGTCTTTTCGAGACAGGGTCTCCGTGTAGCCCCAGCAGTCCTGGAACTCACTCTGTAGACCAGGCTGGCCTTGAACTCACAAAGATCCACCTGCCTCTGCCTCCCAAATGCTAGGATTAAAGGCGTGCGCCACCATGCCCGGCTTCAATTGCCTTTTTATAATAATCCAATGTAAAAACCAAAATTGTCAAAGGATCAGAACATGCCATTAAATAAATTGTAAAAGAATTAGAACATGGCATTCGTTGTTATAAGCTCCAATGTAAATCCAAGCTTCCTGCCACATGGTCTAGACGGAGTGGGTGTGGCTCGGGACCCTCAGGGAAATGGGGCAGCCTCAAGATGGCCCCTGAGGAGTGGGCATGGAAACAGTCTCCCACTCCCGTTTCTGTTTGAATGCGCCATTGGGGGGGAAAAGCCACTGGGGCATGGCAGTCAGTGCACGGTGGTGCGGGAGAGGGGGAAAAACCCAAAGGGGGGGGGGCTGCTGCGGGGCCAGGGCGGTGGGGAAGGCACAGTAAAAGAAAGAAAAAAGAAAAAAAAAAATAGCCTGGATTGAGGGTGCAATCTGTTACTGCAGAAATCTGCCAAGGGTGCAGAGAGGAGAGATACAGATCAGAGCATGTAGGATGGGGGAGGAGAGGAGAAGAAAGAAAGAGATCTGTAGGAAGGAAGTCAAGTTTTTTAGCCTCAAAGAAAGCGGAATGGAGTGGAAGAACTGCATCTTGTAATGGGAGGCTAAAAAATGAAGGAAGAGAATAGGAGATCTGTAGGAAGGGAGTAAAGGGGTTATTTTTTAGCCTCAAAAAGCACCATCTGAGGTCTAGTGTGCGTCCGCCCTAGTGTCAAGGTTGCAGGTCAGAGTCCCCGGGGCGTACACCACCTACGTGTGGGACTCTGAGGTGGGGTCCACAGGCATAAATCAGTGTCCCAAAATTCACAGGGTGGGGGGACCAGAAACGGGTCCAGATTTTGTCCCCAGCATCCCGGTAGACAGCAGTCTGGACAGACGAGTGGGGGGATCCCTGATACACCGGCTCTCAGGGGTCCAAAACGGGGAAAGTGGAACAGAGTGGAGGAACTGCGTCTTCTAACAGGAGTCTAAAAAAATGAAGAATCGGAGGGAAGGCAAAGGCGGAAAATAGAATTCAGACAGGAAATGTCGAGGCAGAGGGGGCAGCTAGAGGGGGCAGAACACACACAGGGTCACACAGAAGGTAGGGGTGGGAGATAAAAATCTCCCCTCACTCAGATGCCCGTCTGGCCAGCCACCCACAAGGCAACTTGAGGGATCTTACCATGAGGGTCACACGTATAAGCCCCGTGCTCAGTCACCATGTGGTGAGTACCCAATGAGGAGAAACGACCCCAGTGGAACCACAGATGAGGGCCCAATCAGATTCCATAGCCTGAGAGCCGTGGAACCATAACACGCACATTCACTCTCACACACAGCCACTCAGGGATAGAGCAGGGTAGGCCAAATGATGGTGAGTGCTGTCTAGCCTGAGCCTGGTAACCGGCCTGACCGAAGGCCTTACCAGCTACCCCTAGGGTGGGGGTGAAGGGGAAAATGGCGATCCAAGTCCACGGAACCAGGATGTTAGGTTATAAAAAGGCCACACACCCCCAGCCTCCAGATAAAAAGGCACATGATGCGTAAGTCACTCCAGGAACATGCTTTACTTCCATGTGGATTGCCAGAGCTGGCTGCCTGCAGACACGTGGTGGAAGAGGAACAGTAGCAAGGCAGGGGCAAGATAGGGACTGGGGCCCGGCCATTTATAGCCACGGGACAGGGCCTCAGGTACAGAGAAAGAGGTCAGAAGATCCACAGTCTCTGGAGGAAGTGGGGGTCTGTGTGCCCCTTGGGATTCTGGGAAGTCCAGACCTAACACAAAGGACCAGGTAGGTGTGATGGTGCACACATTACATGCCAGTACTCTGGAGGTAGAGGCAGGCTGACTGATCTGCATAGCAAGTTCCACGCCATCTAAGGTTATAATGTGAGACCCTGCCTACACACACACACACAGACACACACACACACACACAGACACACACACACACAGACACACACACATACACACACATACACACAAAGAGTTAGAAAATGGGGTAGAATGTTTGGCATATTATGGCTGTGGCTTTTTTTTTTTTTTTGGTATTTTTTTTTTGAGACAGGGTCTCCCCGATAGCTCGCTCTGTAGACCAGGCTGGCCTTGAATTCACAGAGATCTGCCTGCCTCTGCCTCCCGAGTGCTAGGCTGTGGCATTTTTGAACTCACATAGCAGCTGTAATTACCTGCACGAGATCTGCACGAGATTGGGCTGTCAACATCCTTGACAGGGCGGACTCCTGACCCCCAGCCCTCCTGGAGGACCTATAGGTAGCTAATGGTCGCTGGGGAGGGAGTTGGAGTCATTTTGTTTAGTGGTGTAGCCCCTGGTAAGGAACCCATGCTCCTGTAAGGAACCCAAATGAACTCACTAGGTCACCAAAAAGAAAAAAGATGTGAAAGTAGAAGTGGGGCTAGTTAAGAAGAGAGGGTGACGGAGGAGTGAATATGGATGGCTACACAGGGCCAGCCAGCAGTACTTACTGCCAAGCCTGGTGACCTGAGCTCATTCCCTGAGCTCATATGAGGAGAGAACTGACTCCTACCAGTCCTCTTCTGTCCTCCAATCCTCCAAGTGCAGGCACACATGAACACACAGACAAATTCAATTTTAAAAAGTTATTGCAGAGCCAGTGTGGTGGTGCATGCCCTTGATCCAAGCACTCAGGAGGCAGAGGCACGTGGATCTCTATTAGATCCAGGAGAGCCTGATCTATATATTGAGTTCTAGGCCAGCTGGAGCCTACAGGGAGACCCAGTCCTCAAAAAAAAAAGTTATAAAGTATTGCATTTATATAATATATATATATATATCTTATATATTATATAATGTCAACATGAAAACTGGTGTTATGTTAAAATAAGCAGGCTTTCTTATTCCCCCTGGGCTGGAGAGATGCCTAGCGGTTAAGAGCGCCGATCGCTCTTACAGAGGACCGGGTTTTGATCCCCAGCACCCACTGGCAGCCGAAGAACCGTTGCTAAACTCCAATTCCAGGAGAACTCCAGTTCCAGGGGAATCAGATACCTCTTCTGACCTCCGTGGCATTTGCACGCACGGGTGCACACAAAACTTGCATGCAGAGCAGTTACATTGATACACATACAGAAATAAATAAAATTAATAAAAAAAAAAGACAGGGTCTGTATACCCGCTGGCCTGGAACGTGCATAGACCAGGCTGGCCTGGAACTCACCAAGATATCTGCCTACCTGTGCCTCTCAAGTGCTGGAATTAGAGGAGTAATGCCACCATGCCTGGCTGTCTGAAGACATTTAGAAAAAAAAAATGTGGGCCTGTGTGTGGGATGGGCACCTTGCCCCCTTAATCCCCAACATTGGGAAGCAGAGGCAGGTGGATCTCTGGAGTAAAGGCCAGCCTGCTTTCTATGTAGCCAAGTTCCCGGACAGCTGGGACTAAAGAACAAATGCATACTTCTGGTCCCGGCCCCAAGTTTTTGCTTTCTGTTAAACAAAAAGCTCATGCAAGTATTGCCAAAGGTTAAAACTTGGGTTACTAAAACACCCTTTATCGTTTTCCCAACATACCTCACATTTGATCAAAACTCTCTCTTCTTTCTCTACTGACGTAACCATCTCTTTTTCCATCATGCTTGCTGGTTACACTGGAGGATGGTGACGGAAACGGCACGGAGATGGGTGATGGGATGGGGTGTGGATGGTGGATGGGGCGGAGATGGGTGGGTGAGATGGGGTTGGGGAGTGGATGGATGGGGGTGGAGGGATGGTGGGTTGTGAATTGGATGGATGGATGGGTGGATGGATGGGGGAAGGGGATGGGTGGATGGATGGATTCTGGCTGGAGGTGGTGGGTGGATATATGGATGTTGGATGGTTGGGGTGGATGGGGATAAGGTGGATGGAGGGTGGATGGATGGATGGGTGGATGGGTGGGTGGATGGGTAGGTGGATGGGAGGATGGGTGGATGGGTGGATGGGTGGCTGGGTGGATACACCTGAGGATGACCTTGAACTTCTGGACCTCCTGCTTCCATTTTCTCTGTGCTAAGATTGCAGACATGCCACCACTTCTGGTCCATGCACTATTGGGGTCAAACCCAGTCCTTCCTGCATGCTAGGCAACAAGCATTCCACCAACTCAGCTACATCCCAGCTCCTCTTTAACTGGTGTCTGAGGACCACTGGCCAAGCCTAGTCTGTTGTGACTCTTGAAGCTGGGCTTTTGCTCTGAAATTCCAGTACCGATCCTTGGTTATGTTGTATCCCCTTACCCAACTAGAAAGCAGCTCAAACCTACTTTGCCTGACAGGGCTGTGGCTAGAACACCACTGGATTTAATGAATGTTTTATGGTCAAAGGCATTGTGGTGGCACTTGGATTGACCAAATCTGTTTTCTTTTTTTTAAATCTTTTTTAAAATTTATTTTATTTTGTTTTTGTAGGTGTATGAATGTACTGTCTGCATGTAGGTTTGTGCACCCTTGTCGTGCAATGCCGCGGAGGTCAGAAGAGGGTGTCGGATTCCCCTGGAACTGGAGTTCTCCTGGAATTGGAGTTACAGATGGTTCTCAGCCGCCATGTGGGTGCTGGGGATCGAACCCGGGTCCTCTGTAAGAGCGGTCGGTGCTCTTAACCTCTAGGCCATCTCTCCAGCCCCCAAATCTGTTTTCTATAAATTGCCATACATCTGCCCATGTTGGAGCATTCAGGTAAGTTACTACAGTAACTGTTGAGAATCCTTCAGCCTGTAAGATTTGGGCCATATAGACCAACAAGGTCAAACTCCCAAGGCCTGGGAAAGAAGAGTAAATTAATGAAGCTTTTGTATTAGTACCAACTTTGCTAAGACCAGGTGTGCTGGGAACCCAAGAGACAGATGCCCTGGGAGAAGCGGCAAGGAGGGAGAGGCAGGGCTGGACTGGGAAGAGGCAGCAGCCTGGCCTTGAAGTGACTCTGGGATTCTGACACATGGCGGGACTCCCAGAAACGCTTCAGATTTGAAGACAGCCTGGGCTATAAATCTAGATTCTGACTTTAAAAATCGATAAGGAAGCTTGGGATGGTGGTACACACCTTTAATTCCAACACTTGGGAGGCAGAGGCAGGAGGAGCTCTGTGAGATCGAGGCCAGCCTGGTCTTTATAGTGAGTTCCAGGCCAGCTGGGGCTACAGGAAGACCCTATCTCAGACAAACAAAACAAAACAAAAAATATTGAGAGCATCCCATGAGGTGGCTCAATGGATAAAGGTACTTGCATTGTCCTATCACTTCCTCTTGGGTGTGTGGTACACACACACACACACACACACACACACTATACATAAATAAATGTAAAAAGAAATGAGATGGAGCAAGAAGGGAAGTAGAGAGGGGAAGAGGAAGGGAGACACTGAATGGTGGAGAAAATGCCATTTGGGTAGCCGGGTGTGGTGGTGCACGCCTTTAATCCTAGCACTTGGGAGGCAGAGGCAGGCGGATCTTTGTGAGTTCAAGGCCAGCCTGGTCTACAGAGTGAGTTCCGGGACATCTGGGGCTTCAGGGAGACCCTGTCTCGAAAAGACCAAAAAAAAAAAAAAGAAAAAAGAAAAAAAAGAAAATGAAAAAAAAAAAAAAAAAAAAAAAAAAAAGAAAAACATTGGCATTTGGCACCTGGCCAAGAGGAAGAATTGCCAACGGGCCTGAAAGCCCAGTCTACAAGGACACATGTAGACATCTTCCCATCTTCCCTGGCCAGTGGCATTCAACACTGTGAACCAGTGCTGCTCAGACACACAGGCAGAGGGTTACGAGCTCTTACAATCAAAACAAGCCATAGTTGCTCAGGTTTTTTTTTTTTTTGTTGTTGTGTTGTTTTTTCTTTTCTTTTGAGACATGATCTCACTCTTAGCTCTGACTGGCCCAGAAAAGCTATGCTATGTAGACCAAGTGAGCTTAAGCTCACAGAAATCTGTGCTGGCACCATCCTGCTTGGTTTTGTTTTTGAGACAGGGGGTCTTGGGAGGGGCAGGGTTTGGGGACTGAAGGCGTGGGCGTGGGCCGCCATGCCCTGCAGGATTAGGTGTTTTTAGTGCTCCCTTTCCATCGGAACATTCTGTAGAGTGAAGTGTAGAGGGAAAGTGGGCTGGCTGGAGCCATTAGGGAAAGTCCCAGAGTCCAGGATAGCACCTGCCGAGCCCAAGAACAATTGGCAGGTTCACAGAGTGGAGGAGAGAAGGGGGGAAGGAAGGGCTTTGCCCATCTGTTGGCTTTGTTTGCGTTACAGCTTCCCTCTCACAGGGCATCATGGCCTAGGATTTCGAAACACTGTTCTGAGCAGGTTTTCCCCCACCTGAACAAGATGCTGCCAGCCTGTAGGCTGGGGGTGGAGATGGGGTGCGGAAATGGGGGGAGGGGCAGAGACGCCACCTCCAGGCTCGCAGTGTCCCTGCTCCTAGGCCTTGTTTCTGGCTCTTAAGGAACCACGGAAGTTGAGAAGACCAGGTCCTGTGTTCCGGGAGAGAGCGCATGCAAGTCTGTGGTCGGTGTGGCGGACAGCCAGTTCTGGCAAGGTGGCCAGGCCCAGAGGCCACTGGGAAGAAGCATTAAACAACCGGTGCCTTGGTGGCAGCGTGACCCAAAATCTTCCACGCAGGAAAGAGTAGGGTGGGGGGGGGGGAAGGGCATGAGGCCAGGCCTAGGATGTGGCTCCTCGGCGGCCACAGGAAAGCAGCTGCCACAGGAAAGGGGAATGAGCCCACGTTTGAAGGTCTTTCAAACCCTACCATCTCAGACTCCTATTCCAAGGACTGGATTTAGCTCTTCCTTTTGGGGATTTCTCCAAGGAGGACATGTGTGGGCTCCTGCCAGCACCCCTCCTCTCTGTTAAAAAGCACCCTCTTGCTCATGGTCCGACGTGTTTTGGGGGTGCTGACCTTGACTTTTCAGCTGCTTGGGCTCCAGGACAAGCCTGTGTGCCAGGCTCAGCGCAATCAGCAGATTTTCCCCCTGCAGCGATCCAATGAGCGCTGAAGCCCAAGGAATTTGGCTTGGAACTCCTTGGGAGTCAGTAAAATTGCAGTAATTGCCTTGATTGCATATCTAGAGGTGCTGGAGGCCATCTGGCTGTGTCAGGGTAGGGGTGTGACTGAGAATGGAACCAGAGAGAGAGAGAGGGGGGGGGAGAGGTCGGAAGAGGGGGACTGAGGGGAGACGGGGAGAGGGGGATGAGGGGGAGGGGGGGGAAGGGGGAGAGGGGGAGAGGGGGAGAGGGGAGAGGGGGGAGAGGGGGATGAGGGGGAGGGGGGCGGGAGAGGGGGACAGGGGGGGAGAGGGGGAGAGGGGGGGAGAGGGGGACGAGGTGGGAGAGGGGGAGAGGGGGAGGACGAGGGAGAGGGGGCGGGAGGGGGGAGGAGGGAGAGAGAGGGGGGAGAGGGAGAGAGAGGGGAGAGGAGAGGGAGAGGGGGAGAGAGGAGAGATGAGGGATGAGGGGGAGACGAGGGAGAGGGGAGGAGGGGTAAGAGAGGGAGAGAGAGAGAGGGAGAGAGAGAGAGAGAGAGAGAGAGAGAGAGAGAGAGAGGAATAATGTGCATTAAAGAGATACGGTAGATGTGGTGGTGCAGGCCTGTAATCAATCTCATGACTCAAGGGGCAGAGGCAGGAGGATTGCCATAAATTAGAGGCTAGTCTAGGCTACATAGCAAGATCCTGTCTCAAAAAATATGAAACCGGGGCTGGAGAGATGGCCTAGCAATTAAGAGCACCTATTGCTCTTGCAGAGGAACTGGGTTCAATTGCCAGCACCCACATGGAGGCTAAGAACCGTCTTTAACTCCAGTTCCAGGGGAATCTGACGCCCTCTTCTGACCTCTGCGGCATTGCACAACACGGGTGCACCAACCTACATGCAGATGGTGCACTCATACGCATAAAAATAATAATAAAAAAATTTTTTAATTAAAAAAAATACAAAACCACTGGAGAGATGCCTCAGCAGTTAAGGGCGTTTCCTGCTCTTTCAGATGACCAGAGATCTGTTTCCAGCACCCACATAAGGCAGCACACAACCACCTGTAACTCCAGTCCTGGGGGTCTACTGCCTCTTCTGGCCTCCAAGGGCACTGCATGCACCTGTTGCAGATACAAGCAGGTGCACACATATACACATAAAAATAATTTAAAACAGTGCACACCTTTAACCCAGCACTCAGGAGGCAGAAGCTGGAAGATCTCTCTGTATATCTGAGGCCAGCCTGGGCTACATAGTGCGTTCCAGACTAACCAAGGTGACATAATGAGACCTTGTCTCAAAAACAACAACAAAAATGTGGGTGGGAATGATGATGTAGGGCAGTTGGTAGAGTTCTTGCCGACCTTCCATGACACCCTTTGATCCCCAGCACTACACAAGCCAGGCGTGGCGGCACATACCTGCAACCTCAGGACTTGGGAGGTAAAGCCCGGAGAATCAGGAGTTCAAGGTCATCTTTAGTTATAATAAGTATAAAAAAGCAGGAAACAATAAAAAGGCACATGAGGCATATGTCACTCTAGGAGCATGCTTATCTTCCATGTAGGACTGCCAGCGTGAGCCGCCTGCAGACACATGGTGGGACTAGGCAGCATGGCAGGGGGCAGAGAAAGAGGGGTGGGACAGGGACAGAGAGAGGCACAGAGAGAGAGAGGCACAGAGAGAGTTATGGCATCTGAGGTCCACCCTTTATACCCATGGGGCGGGGCCTCAGGTAAGTGGGAAGGGATCAGAGGATTGGCTGCTTCTGGAGGAAGTGTGCACCTGTGTTCCCCTTAGGATTCTGGGAAGCCTGGACCTAACAGAGAGTTTTGAGGCCAGCTTGCAGCATGCCAATACAGAAGCACAACACTTACCTTAAAGGGGATAAGGGATAGCTTATTCTGGAACCAAGTAAGAATGGTCGTGACCCGGAAACACATGACCGTGAATTCCAAGTTCAAACACGGTAACAGTTTCATGAGTTTTTATAGTAACAGAACAAAGAAAAGTCATAAATCAAGACACTTTTCAATACAGCAAAAGAGAACTCTCAGCTACAGGCCTGGGATGCTATCTGATGACATTCAACTTTTTGCTTGATGGAAGCCAAGTTAATACATTCCAAAGTTTGTTAAATTTTTTATTTATTATTTTTATTTTATGTGTACAAGTGTATTGCCTGCACATATATAAGCACACCCATGTGGTACAATGCCCATGGAGGTCAAAAGAGGGCATTGGATTCCCTTGGAACTGGAGTTACAGATGGTTGTTAGCCACCATGTGGGTTCTAGGAAATGGAACCCAGGTCCTCTGCAAGAGTAGCTAGTGCTCCCAACCACTGAGCAGACTCTCTAGTCCCTCCAAAAGCTTTTTAATCTGAGATCCACCTGCCTCTGCCTCTCAGGTGTTGGGATTAAAGGCACAGCAAGAACTCAAGAACTCTGTCTCTTTTTCCTTTTTCACTGGGGCTCAAACCCAGAACTTTATGCATATTAGGCAAACTTTCTTCCACTGAGCTGTAGCTCAACCCCTACTTACCCTCTTGAGTCACATTTTTCTCTTCTCTTGCTAATATGTCTTTTATTCAGTGTAATTTGCAAACCCTTAAACACTAAGTATACGTAGAGGCAAAAACTTTCTTCTTTCAGTTGTATGAACAAAAGACTCCCTTCTGACATAAGCTTTCCTGACAAACATTCTACATAAACTCATTGGTTTTCTGTCTGATTTACTAATCATTAAACTCTACCTTTTGGGCCAGGTGGATGATCTATGTGGATTCAAGACAAGTGTGATCTATAGAGCAAGTTGAAGACCCTGTTTCAAAAAATAAATACATAACAGAAGAAAGAGAGAGAGAGAGAGACAGAGACAGAGACAGAGACAGAGAGGGAGAGACAGACAGAGAAAGCAGGTGGCACATGCCTATAATCCTAGTACTTGGGAGACAGAGGCGGGAGGATCTCTGTGAGTTCAAGGCCAGCCTGGTCTACATATCAAGTTCCAGGCCAGTTGGGGCTACAGGGAGACCCTGTCTCAAAAAAGACCAAAAACAAAAATCTGGACAGTGTGTGGTGTCACTCCACCACATGTAGAGGTGGACACTTGAACCCCATCCACTGGATTACAGGGAAAAGGGAAGACGAAAGACAGCAGCCAACAGCTGTCCTAAACCGTGGGGCCAAAGGCTGACAACCTTTCCACTGCCCACTTATCTTATATAACATCTACACCAGGCAATGCCCTAATGGCACTCCCGGATTCTCCAGATTGGAGCTCTACAGTTTAATTCCCGCACTCACCGCACAGCACAGCTGGTGACCTGATGGATCTCCTTCCAGCCCCACACCAACTTCCCAGGTTGGCGGTCTTCTTGACCACTGTCCAACCCACTGGTCCACACCAGCTTCCCAGGTTGGTGGCCTGATTGACCACCATCCAACCCACTGGTCACTACTATACAAGCTTCATGGGCTAAGATTACATGCACAAATAATGGCCGGTAGTCCCTGTCTGATGGTAAGAAGGACTCATCTTTTTATTTACAGCATTCTGGGTTTTTTTTGGTTTTGTTTTTGTTTATTTTTTTTTAATTTTATTTATTTTTTATGTGTATGAATGTACTGTCTGCATGTAGGTTTGTGCACCCGTGTCGTGCAATGCCATGGAGGTCAGAAGAGGGCATTGGATTCCCCTGGAACTGGAGTTAAAGACGGTTCTCTGCTGCCATGTGGGTGCTGGGGATTGAACCCAGGTCCTCTGCAAGAGCAGTTGGTGCTCTTAACCGCTAGGCCATCTCTCCAGCCCCCAGCATTCTGTTTTTATACGCAGAGTGACATCATATCTCAGGGCCTGGTTTCAGACCCTGTGCCTCTTGTTCCATAACATCAAGAGTACTTGTCAATGCCTTTGATCCCAAGGTGTCACAGACTTGCTAATGCACATGCAAATCCTGCCTAAGGCCAGGTTTCAGTGTAAACAGACAAGCAGGTGATTTAGCACAAAAGAACCCACAGGTGGCTTCCTTTTTCCCTACCTTGGTACATGCCAGTAATCTTTGTGCTCCAGAGGTAGAGGCAGGAAGAGAAGGAGCTGAAGGCCTGTTTTGGCTGCATCAGGAGTTTGCAGGTTAGCCTGGGCTACTTGAAACTTGTCTTGCTCATGTTCTGGAAAATGCCTATAACCCTAGCACACGGGAGGATCGCCACAAATTCTGTTCTATATAGTGAGTTCCAGGGCAGCCAGGGCTCTGCAGTAAACACTTCTCCGTGCTTTGTGTATGTCCAGCATACACAAAACCCTGTGTCCAATCCCCTGCGCTGCATAAAACATTTGTGGTGTGCACTCCTGTAATCCCAGCACTCCAGAGGTAGCCACGGGAGGATCAGAAACTCAAGGTCATCTTTGGCTAGGATACAGGAGACCCTGATTTAAAAAAAACAAAATAAAACTTCATTAGCATCTGATTAGCACTCTTCTAGAAATGAGTGCAGAGAAAGGGACTCTTCTGAGTTCAGCAGGATTCCATAGACACCTCCCGAAGGAAGGGATTTGTGTGGGGACTCAGACAGAAACAGTAGATGACAAGCTTACGGGCAGGCAGAAGGAGCAGTGGGAGGGGACAATTTGGAAGGGAGAGGCCACGCTGGGGCTTGTAAGAAGATCTGGCTGCCCTGAAGTTGGTATGGAGATCTGGCTGCCCTGAAGTTGGTATGGGGAGGTCAGCCAATCGTCCAGGACTCTTGTGTGCTAGGCTAGTGCTCTACCACCAAGCTGTGTCCCTGCCCTATCTTTTTTGTTGTTGTTCTTAACTTTTTATTTTGAGATAGGATCTTGCTGAGTTTTCCAAGCTGGCTTTGAACTTGTGAGATTCCTGCCTCAGCCTCCAGAGTACCAGGATGACAAACACGTGTATCACCAGACCTAGCCAAAAGCCAACAAATGGCCCAACCAGAAATGGAAGCCAGGCTTGTCTGATCCCCAGAGTGCTTACCTTTATGATGATGGTTTCCTGTCCTCATGGGTCATCATGCATGCAAAAGCCTAGAATATAGGAAGAATAGCCTGGGATTACAAAGACTACCACTATCACACCTGCTGCTTTTATTATGATGATTTTATTTATTTATTTATTTATTTATTTATTTATTTATTTATTTATTTATTATTGTCTTTTTGAGACAGGGTCTCCCTGTAGCTCCAGCTGTCCTGGAACTCACTCTGTAGACCAGGCTGGCCTTGAACTCACAAAGATCCACCTGCCTCTGCCTCCTGGGTGCTAGGATTAAAGGCGTGCACCACCACTCCCGGCTCTATTCATTTATTTATTTGGGGGCAGGTGTTTGGGTGTGTGCCAGGGCATCTGTGGAGGTCAGATGAGAACTTTGCAGAAGTCATTTCTCTCCTTGAACCATATGGGTCCCAGGGATCCAACTCAGGTCATCATAAGTGGCTTTATCTGCTGAGCCATCTTCCTCCTTTTTTTTTTAGACTTACTATATTCATCCCAGGTTGGCCTTGAACTCGTGACAATCTGCCCACCTCAGCCTCCCAAGAGAGAAAAAAGAAAGAAAAGAAACATTTTTTAACACATATTTGTCTCAGAAACAACAATAGTAACTAACGTATCACCTCTCTTCTCCCCTTTCCTTCCCGGAATACTGTTTCACCCTTTTTGTTTTGCCTCTGGAACCAGCTGCTGACACAGTGGGCTTCCCAGTTTCAAAGATCTGCTGGGGGTGAGAGGAATGGGGATAGGTAGTCTGAAGCATCAAGTGTCCCTGGTCGACACGGAGCCTAGGCAGTCCTGATGGGGCCTTGCCTACCTGTCCAATGTGATTTGGATCAGCTGCACGGCAGAATAGAAATTAGCTAGAGTCAGATCCACCCAGCTAGAATTCTATCTCAACAGCTACAAGAACCTGGAAAGGTCACCTTATCTTTCCCAGCTATTGTTTCCTCCTCTGCATTACCCAGACAATGAGAGCTCCTATCTCTCAGAGGGAAGTTTGAAGGATTAAAAAAAAAACAAACCTCTAAGGGCTGGAGAGATGGCTCAGCAGTTAAGAGCACTGGCTGCTCTTGCAGAGGACCAGGGTTCGATTTCCAGCACCCACATGGCAGCTAATTACTATCTGTAACTCCAGTTCCAGGGGATCCCATGCCCTCTTCGGGCCTCTGTGCGCATTGCACAACCTGGGTGCACCTACATACATCCAGGCACTCATAAACATAAAATTAAAAAATAAGCCAGGCGTGGTGGCGCACGCCTTTAATCCTAGCACTTGGGAGGCAGAGGCAGGCAGATCTTTGTGAGTTCAAGGCCAGCCTGGTCTACAGAGTGAGTTCCAGGACAGCTGGGGCTAAGGAACCACTGCTCCTCAAAATAATAAAAAAAGTAAAAAAAAAAAAAAAAAAAAAAAAAAAAAAATAAATACTATATAATATATATATTATAACTTTATATTATATCACAATAACCCACTAATACTGAATATAGAGTCTTTTAAGCTACCACCGTAGGATTTTGAAGGTGATCCCGTCCTACTGTAATCTTCCGGAAGTCTGAGTGGTAGATACCTGTTTCTTCTGTTTGTGCGAATGAGGAAATTGATATCCTCGGGTGAGGGTATACCTCAGTTGGGTAGAGTGCTTGCCTTAGCATGGAGTGAAGGCCTGGGTTCAATCCCAGCACCACACAGAACTGGGTGCGGCAGCTGTTGTACAGAACTGTCCTCCATCTAAATAACTGCGATCTTCAGGCATTCAGCTGTGAGCACTTGGAAAAGATCACCACGGCTGGGCTTGTTGCCTGTTAACCTCCCTCACTGAAAGAGGAGCAGCAGAGTTATGAGACCCTCACCTGAGGGTCCAGTCTCTTCTCCCAACCTGCTGTGGCCAATTTTGACCAAATTTTGCAAAACCTGGGCCTCCAGGAAGTCTAGAGATATCAAAACTGGAGAAGACGCGCAAAGAGGAGGCGTATCCATCCTGCGCAAGCCTGGTGATAGGTCGTACGTCCCCATGCGCGGCGTGAAGACTTTCTGTCCAGCCTTAGCAAGAGACTCTAGTAAGCGACTCCTCAAAAACTTGTGCTCTGTAGGTAAGCCCAGTACACTCACTGCTTCTCCAGAACTTGTTTGGGACCTTAGGAGGAGGGGGTGAGTATTCATTTTAGCGACAGTGGACATACTTTTGTAATCCATAATTTCTAGCACTTGGAGTTAGGCAGATCTTTGTGAATTAAAGTCCAGCCTGATCTGCAAAGCAAGTCCCAAGCCAGCAGGAGCTATAGGGAGACCCTATCTTCAAACAAACAAACAAACAAACAAACACAAATAAAACCTCCAGCCACGGGATTTGTGTATCTTGGAATTCCTGAAAGGAAAGGGGAAGGTGTCTCTTTGTCTCATCTTTGTTGAACAGTGGAACAGCTGCAAGAAGCAAACTCTTGGGCTGGAGAGATGGGTCAGCTGTTAAGAGCATTGGTTGTTCTTGTGGAGGACCTGGGTTTTTGGTTCCCAGGACCCACATTCAGGGGCTTACAGCCTCCTGTCATTCTAGTTTCAAAGGATCAGGCACCCTGTCTGGCCTCCATGGCACTGCAAGTATGTGGTACAAAGACACACACTCAAGCATACCAGACACACACACTCATACACATAATAAAAAAAGATATACAATATATCTAAGAAGCAAGCTCTTATCTAGAGGAAATGGGGACAGATTGAATCATCCCAGAAACTGCTTCCTGGTCTGAGAGAAACAGATGTAGTAGTTGCTAAAAGTCAGGAGGCAATAAAGTAAGTGAGGTGCCTCCAGGTCCCGTGTTCTTCTGCTCCCCCTTCTTAGGTCCCCTCGTTCCTCTCTCCCCCACAGGTCTATGATGTTCGTTTATCGTTCCTGCGTCTTTTCTATTCTATTAACATAGTTATCTTATTAATTGGTCTGTGCATTCTCTGTATGGCTGTGATAGGCAGCTAGGAAGCAGTGGCCGCCCAGGACCCCCCAGGATCCCATGGGTGACTGCCAGCCAGCAGGGGCAACAGAAGGTGATGAGCGCTTCTCTCTCTCTCTCTCTCTCTCTCTCTCTCTCTCTCTCTCTCTCTCTCTGCCAGTGCCATGTTGAGGGGAACTCCTGGGGGTTGTGGCCCTGGGGATCATCAGGGGGGAGCACCAAAGTCCCTGTAAGTGATGATTTCCCCCATTTGCTCTGTAGGAAAACCGATTAAATTCTCTAGTCTCGCCTAAAAAAAAAAAAAAAGGTGTTGAGAAGTAGGATGAGAAAGTAGGAGGTGCGGTCTGCCGGCTCCACCACCCACAGTCTGGACGGCAGCAGGGACCCTCCCTTAGTTAAGGATAATCTCCACTGTGAATCCTGATTAGCAGAAATAGGGCTAAGACCAACTGACCAATGGGAGGGGGTTTGATTAAATAAATAACAGTGCATTTGAAAAACGGAATGTCCTATGCTCTTATAGGGACCATCTGTGTATACTGAAATAGGCTGGTTTTTGAAATAAGTTAATTTTTTTTTCTATTTTTGAGACAGGGTCTCCCTTTAGTCCCACCTGGCCTGGAGCTCGCTCTGTAGACCAGGCTGGCCTTGAACTCACAGAGACACACCTGTCTCTATCTCCCAAGTGCTGGGATTAAAGGCCTGCACCAGCCGGGGCTACAGGGAGACCCTGTCTCGAAAAGACCAAAAAAATAAAAATAAAAAAATAAAGGCCTGCACCACCACACCCAGCAAATTAATTAAAATTAAAAAATTAACTTTATTTTATGTGTATGTGTTTTGCCTGCATGCATGCAAATGCACTTATGTCATGCAATTCCCAAAGAGGCCAGAAGAGGGCATCAGATCCCCTGGTACTGGAGTTGTCCCCATTGTGGGTGCTGGGAACTGAACCTGAGTCCTCTGTAAGAGCAGCCAGTGCTCTTAGCCATTGGGCCATCTCTCCAGCCCTTCCCCCCCATTTTATTTTTTTTATTTTGTGTGCATGACTGTATTGCCTGCATGTGTTAAGTGCACCTATGTCATGCAGTGCCCACAGAGGTCAGAAGGCATTGGATCCCTTGGAACTGGAGTTACAGATGGTTGTTAGCCAATAGGTGGTTCCTGAGAATTGAACCAGGGTCCTCTGAAGGAGTAGACAGTGTTCTTAACCTCTGAGCCATCTCTCCAGCATTTATTTATTTACTTATTTATTTAGTCTTTTTGAGACAGGGTCTCCCTGTAGCTCCAGCTGTCCCAGAACTCACTATGTAGACCAGGCTGGCTTTGAACTCACAGAAATCCGCCTGCCTCTGCCTCCCAAGTGCTAGGATTAAAGGCGTGCGCCACCGCGCCTGGCACTTTGTTTTTTTGAGACCAGGTCTCATGTACCTTGGGTTGGCATCCAATTCACTATGGAGCCAAAGGCGACTGTGAACATCCGATCTTCCTGCTGCGATATCAGTACGTGGTGCTGAGAATGGAACCCAGGGCTTTGTGTGTGTCAGGCAAGCCTCAACCACCTGGGCTACATCCCCAGCCCAAGGTCAATTATTAAGTGAAAAAGTGCAAGATTTGAACAGTGTGCCATATATACTCACTATGTATGTATTTGGGTGAGGTTTTTTTTTATTTTTTTTTTTGGTTTGGCGTCTTTGTTCCTTCTTCCCTCCCTCCTTCCCTTTCTGTTTTGGAAAAAGGGCCCCTCTATGAACCCCATGGTCACCTGAACTTGCTACATACCGGACATTGACTTCCAACTTGAGATACCCCTGTCTCAGCATGATATACCACACCTGGCACGTGTGGGCGCGTGCGTGTTAAAATCTATTTGGTTTCTAATTCAAATAGATCTAGAAAGCAAGAGGCACTGTGTTACAGGAATATTTGATTCTTTCATTACATTTCAGAGAACATAGAGAGCTAGACAGCAAATTCAACTGAATCCATCCTGTCAATCTATTTGGTTTCTGGCTGGATGGAATAATATTTGAATAACCAAAATCAATAATAGGGATTCTTGTGTTTGAATGGCTCTCATGCCTCTGTGGGGTGTGCGTGTATGTGTGCATGTGTGTGTGCATGCATGTGTGCATGCGTGTGTGTGTGCATGCATGTGTGTGTGTATTCTTTCTGGGAAGATATATGAGAAGTATGTTGCCATTGCTGCTGGAGGGTGTAATTTGGCCCTGGATGCATGGGATGCAAGGGAAACTTAATTTTTCAGTTTACATTTGTGTTGAGGTATTTTGTTTTGAGAGAGTCACTGTAGCTCTAGGTACTGGAACTCAATATGTTCACCAGGCTGGCTTTAGCTCCCCCTACTTCTGCCACCCCAGTGCTGGGATTAAAGGCATGTACCACTGCACCTGACTATGTTGGGGAAGTTTTAAAACCCAGGGCCAGAATTCAAGGGCTGGGGGTGGGGGAGTCAGCTCAGCGGGTAAAGGCATTTGCTATGAACCTGAGGATGTGAGCTTGACCCTAGGTCCCACATGGTGGAAGGAGAGACTGACTCCTGAAAAAATCATCCTCTGACCCCCCCC
>VZQC01009302.1:101001-140534 GCA_009823505.1 Rhizomys pruinosus
TTTTGAGACAGGGACTCCCTTTAGACCCAGCTGGCCTGGAACTCACTATGTAGACCAGGCTGGCCTTGAATTCACAGAGATCCACCTGCCTCTGCCTCCTGAGTGCTAGGATTAAAGGCGTGCGTCACCACGCCCGGCAGAAATTCATTTTTTAAAAGTGCAATCTACTTCAGTTTAAATATTGGCTCTTTTTTTTTTTTTTTTTTTGACTGGGAGGATTAAAAGGAAAACAAAAGCAAAAACGAAGGACTTCTGATTTGCCTCCCTTGACTAGAAAATCTCTAAGGAGCCCGGCTCAGACACTAAGACTTTCAGCAGAACCTCTCTAGGGAAAACAATGCGGATTCTGGCTCCCCAGGGGCTCAGATGGAAGCAGGCTAGGCAAGTGGGGGAGGAGATGCTTGGCCTCTTCCCATACACCCTGCCCGGAAGTGTTGGTATGCTGGGAGCCAGGCCACCCAGCCCAGCGTTAGGAGCAGCTGAGCCTGCCATAAATCAGGCGCCATAACCTGCCTGCTCTCCTGGACTGTCAGCCTGCTCCCTGGGGCTGTGGGGAGTTGGCACAGCACCAGAGACTGAATTTCCGTTGCGCTGGGAAAACAACCCTCCTCTCTCCCCCTCTCTCCTTTTTTCAAATAGAAATCCTGCCCTTGCCTCCTTCCCTAGTGGGCCCTGAGTTGGAGCCAGGCAGATCTCAGGCCTTCAGTCTTCGGGGCCTCCTCTGCGTCCCTCACAGTGGGTTCGATTCCCTGCAGAGCTTAAGGCCCATTCCATCCTCAGCACACTTGTCTTTCTCTGAGACCCAGTCTGGCAAGGCACATCCAGATGACTGATGAGCTAAGCAGCTAGGGCTGGCAGGCAAATGGCAGCCAGCCAGAGACCAGAGATGTGGCTCTTACAAGATAGCAGAGGCACCCTGCAGAGGGCCCAGAGCTACCAGGATATGATGTTCCCCGGAGTCCCCCCACCCGGCCTCTCCCCGTCCTCTGAGCCTGGGCTGTCGGTGCTGGGAACCCTGGGCAGAGCTGATAACCACAAAGCCGCACAGTGCTGCTTCAGTGAGCGTCTCACCTTCCCCTATGCCAAAAGCAGACCCCAGAAGATGGCATGGAGCTGCTTAGAGCTCAGAATGTTGGTCACTGCAGCATGCTGTGCAGGCCCACTCATTCACTCATTCATTCATGCATGCAATGTGCAGGTTCACTATGGAAATCAACTCCCACTGTAACCGCTCATGTGGTCTTGGAGGGACAGGCTGGTGTTGAACACAGCCTCCAGCCCTTCCTAGCTGTGTAGCCCTGGCCAGGCCAGGACACCTGCATAAGCAGCAGTTTCTTTCTGCAAGATTCAGTCAGCTAAAATGCTCAGAACACAGCCTTGCAGCCCAGCCTATGAAAGATCGGTGCATCCTTTTATTCATCCAACAGTTCAAAGATGGGGGTCTGTGCACCCCCATTTGAGCGGCCATAGTCAGGAATGAGTCAGAGGAGGTCTCTGATCTCAAGCAGTTTGTCTTTGAGAGAGCGAAGACTGAACAAGGAGACAGAGGTAGAGGAGGGGACATGGAGGGTAGTGAGCAAAAGCCAGGAGGTAAGACCACCGTGTGGCCAGAGGAGATGGACTGGGGGGCACACACAGGCCAGGTCCGCACAGCCTGTAGCCCAGGATGAAGAAGTAATTTTAAGCACAGTGGAAAGTGACTGTGTTTTAGTTTTTATTTTGCTTTTCGGTCTTCATTGTTTTGTTTTTAAGGAAAGAATTGTCAGTGTTCTAAGAAGGGGAAAGTACACTGGGGTGGGGGTGGGGTCAGAAGAAAGCACTAGGTAGGGTAGAGAGTGAAAATGGTAGGGTGAGCCGGGCGTGGTGGTGCACGCCTTTAATCCCAGCACTTGGGAGGCAGAGGCAGGAGGATCTCTGTGAGTTCAAGGCCAGCCTGGTCTACATAGTGAGCTCCAGGCCAGCTGGGACTAAAGGGAGACCCTGTCTCAAAAAGACAAAAAAAAAAAAAAAAAAAAAAAAAAAAAAAAAAAAAGAAAAAAGAAAAGAATGTCAGGGAGACGAGTGAATCCCCTAGGTTCCTCGGTGGGTTAGCATTGAACCCACATGCTGCAGAGGAGCAGGTGAAACCTCGCACTTAATTGCATACTCCAAGAAAGTTTAGATGATCGGCAGAATCCTGAACTGCAGGAACAAGTGTTTGCAGCTTTTTTTTTTTTTTTTTTTTTTTTTTTTTTTTTTTGGTCTTTTCGAGAACAGGGTCTCCCTGTAGTCCCAGCTGTCCTGGAACTCACTCTGTAGACCAGGCTGGCCTTGAACTCACAAAGATCCGCCTGCCTCTGCCTCCCAGTGCTGGATTAAAGGCGTGCGCCACCCACGCCCGGCTTGGGTTTGCAGCTTTTGAAGGAGGAATGGCAAGACTTGGAAGGATGAAGGCAGATGTGAAGTGAGTAGAGGTTGTTTTTATCAAAGTCTCCCATGGAACAAGTCTCGGAGCAGCCCTGAGATGAGGAGATAGGGTGTCTGGGCATGGTGTCAACCTCCTCTCCTGCTTGATCTTCCATGGCTGATAAGATTCCTGGAGCCAGGTATGGTGTCAGCCTACCTGACATCCTAGAGCTTGGGAGGCAGAAGCTCTAGAACTTGAGGCCAGCCTAAGCTAACACAGCGAGACCCTGTCTCCAAAAAGCATGGGCTGTAGCTTCTCGGTTGTAGAGGGCTTTGTCTGGCAGTAGTACAAGGCCTGGGAGTTGGCCCCAACTCTGAGGAAAAAAAGGATTTCTGAAAGGGCATTTATGACAACTAAATTCTGTTTGAAGGCTCTTATTATTTATTTTTATTATTTTTGGTTTCCCTGTAGCCCCAGCGGCCTGGACTAAACGTAGACCAGGCTGGCCTTGAACTCACAGATATCTGCTTGCTTCTGCCTCCCGAGTTTTTTCGAGACAGGGTCTCATGTAGCCAGGTTGAACTGGGGTTGGACATGTAGCTGAAAATGAATCCTCCTGCCTCAGCATACTGAGTGCTGAGATTAGAGGCCCATATCAATATACCAAGCAACACTGACCCGTTAATATGAACATCCGGAGGGACTTACCACCTTTATGCTTGTGCGTGAGGTACTCGGAGAGCGCGTCAACCTGCCCCTATCGTCTTCTGATTGCCTCCAGTTTAGAGGATCCATCCACTAATGTGCATTTAGGGGTGGCATTCTCTGTTCTCCTTGGTCATTTGGGCTTGGTTGGAGCCATGGTAGATTCCCAATGATTCAGAAAGCTGGGACAGGCATCTTCCTGGATTTCTAAGAGGAAGAAAATCAAAATCAAGCTCCCCAGGGTGAGCCCTGGGGTTTAGCATCTCCATGGCTGGCAGTGGCACACACCTTTAATCCCAGCATCGGGAAGCATAGGCAGGTGGATCTCTGTGAGTTCAAGGCCAGCCTTGTCTACAAGTGAGTTTCCAGCTGGGGCTAAAGGAAGACCCTGTCTCAAAAAAGGCCAAATAAATAAATATAAATAAAATATGTCTGAGTGTCTGTATGCAGAGAGAAATAACCAGGCAATGACCAACGATCGAGATCGGGAGCTGGGCGTGCCAGGGGGTAAAAGACATAGCTCCAGAGGAAGGGCGCCCCCTGCAGGTAGCTCGGGCTCTTTGCAGCCATGACCTGTTCTCCCTTCTCTCTGCTCATGCCACACAGGCCTTTCCATTCTGAGAAGCCAGCTATTTCCTGTTTTGAGCTGTTTCCTTGCTCTTGGCTGCCTTTTCCAGGAGTGCCCATAGTACCTTGCATCTCAACTCTGCATCTGTTCTTCCTTTTTCCAACGTAACAAAATTATCTTTCTTTTCTTTTTTTTTTAAAAAACCTTTTTTTTTTTTATTTTTGTTATATGTCATAAATGTACTGTCTGCATGTAGGTTTGGGCACCGTGTCATGGCAATGCTGTGGAGGTCAGAAGAGGCGTCGGATTCACTGGAAACTGGAGTTCTCCTGGAATTGGAGTTACAGACGGTTCTTAGCCGCCATGTGGGTGCTGGGGATCGAACCGAGGTCCTCTGCAAGAGCAGTTGGTGCTCTTAACCGCTAGGCTATCTCTCCAGCCCCAATTATCTTTCTTTTAAATGGAGTTGTTTCATTCACTGATTCCTCCCATAAGAATGTGTAAACGCCTAAGGAACCAGGTATACAGAGTCACAGAGAAGCAGAACTGAAACAGCAGCAAGAACAATGAGGAGTGAAGCTGGAGACTGGCTGGAGTTTGTGCTTTACCCCAGAGGCAAGCGGCACCCCGCAGGGGTTAGCCATGATCCCACACACCTGTGTTTAGAAAGCTTGGGGTCTGGGGCTACAGAGATGGCTCGGGAATTAAGAGCACTGTCTGCTCTTGCAAGAGGACCCAGGTTTGATTCCCAGCACCCACATGGCAGTTAACAACCACCTGGAACTCCAGTTCTAGAGGAATCCAATTCCTTCTTTTGACCTCTGAGTGCTCTGCATGACATGAGGACACTTAATAAACACATGCGGGAAATACAAAAATAATAAAATATTTTAAGAAGAAAGCTAGGGGGTCTGGAGAGATGGTCTAGCAGTTAAGAGCGCCAACTGCTCTTGCAGAGGACCCAGGTTCGGTCCCCAGCACCCACATAGCAGCTGAGAACCATCTTTAACCCCAGTTCCAGGGGAATCCGACACCCTCTTCTGACCTCCGTGGCATTGCATGACATGGACGCACAAATCTACATGCAGACAGTACATTCATACACATAAAAAATAAAATTAAAAAAAAATTGTATAAAGAAAGCTTGGGTTCTGAAGGGGCTGCATGCATGGAGGCTGAGGGGGCTGGATGAAGGGAGTGTGCAGGGTGGAGGGAATGCGTGTGTGGAGGCAGGTTTTGTGGAGTTTGTAAAGATGAGACTACAGACCAGCTGGAGGCCTGGGTTCTTGTCACTAGGATGGCAGAGAAAAGACAGTGGAGGGGCTAAGAAGAAAAGGACCCCTAAAGTAAGGACCCCTGGAAGAAAAATCTGGAGAAGACAGACAAGTTCTATGTAGATGTGAAAGAAAATAGGGCTGTCAAATTGCTCATTGGTTAGAGCCCTTATCCTGAAGGCCTGAGTTCAGTCCCTGGAACCCCTGGTGGTAGGAGAGAGAGAACTGACTCCCAAACGTAGTCCTGACTTCTACAGCCAGCTGCCTCTCACAGACTCAAGAACAAAAAGAAAACCACACAAAACCCAGAGGGCTCTCTCTCTCTCTCTCTCTCTCCTCGCTTCATCTCTCGTCTCTCTCTTCTCTCTTTCTCTCTCTCTCTCTCTCTCAGCTGTGAATTACAGGAATAAAGATATATGATAAATATAAGAACGGGTAAATCTAACGAAGAACTGGGAAGGATTGAGTGAGGGAAGGATGGGAATTCGAGTACTCTTACCCAGCCTGGAAGGAGAGAGAGAGAAGAGAGAGAGAGAGAAAGATTTATTTGATACTGTTGGAATTACTAAACTTTAGGCCCTACTGAGTAGATGGGGGCTGTTCTACAGGACCTTGGTTCTGTAGCATGGGGACTTTGGAACATTGTTTTAGAAAAAAACAGAATGGTCAAGGCTTCCCTGCACTTTCACTTTCAATGAGCATGGGGTGTTTTTTTTTTTTTTTTTCCAGTGAAAGTTCATTTTTTGGGTATGGTTGGTAATGGTTTTCAGAGCGGACATGACCTAGAACTGGTTCCTCCCTCCCCTTCCCTCTCCTCCCTCCCTCCTTCCTTCCTTCCTTTCCTTCCGTAGTGGCTCTCAGCAAAGGGCAGCTTTTCCTTCATGTGAACATTTGTCAGTGTCTGGAGAATTTGGGGAACATCAAGTGGGGGAGGATGCAAGCATCCTGTGTCTTGAGGCCAGAGCTGCTGCTGTACTTCCCACACCATACAGAACAGCCCCCCCCCCCCAATAGAAAACATATCTCCAGCTTCAAATGTCACAGTGGAGGTGGAGAAAACCCCATCCTTCCCTGTGACTGGCTGGAGCCCTCTTATGCTACTTGAATGGACTCATAGGTGAGAAGTAGACCCCTTGTTGGTAGGTTCTCATGAGCTCTTGATTGCCAAAGGCATATGGACTGGGCTGACCATCCCAGAGGTTCCAACTCCAAGCTCTGAAAACTGAATGTAGCTTTAGAAGCCAGAGTCCTCAGCTCTGAGTACTCAGGTGGAGGCTTGTTGCTCGGGGCTGTCAGTGACAATTACAGCAGCTGGTCAAATCCTGAGTTTCCTGTAGTGGTTTGTGGCTGTGGCAGGCAGCCGGTTCTAAGCCTCGGGCTGGAACAGTCTTTAACTCCAGTTCCAGGGGAATCTGACACCGTGCTTCTGACCTCCGCAGCGATTGCCACAACCCGTGTGCCACCCAAACCTACCATGCAGACCGAGCTACATTCATTACAACATACAGAAAAAATAAAATTTAGGCTGGAGAGATGCCTAGCGTTAAGAGCGCCGACCGCTCTTACAGAGGACCCGGGTTCAATCCCCAGCACCCACATGGCGGCCGAGAACCGTCTGAAACTCCAGTTCCAGGGGAATCCGACACCCTCTTCTGACCTCCGCGGCATTGCACAACACAGGTGCACAGACCTGCATGCAGACAGTACATTCATACACATACAGAAATAAATAAAATTAAAAAAATAAATAAATAAATAAAATTTAAAAAAATAAAAATAAAAAAAAAATCTTAAAAAAAGAGGTTCTAAGCCTTGTGTGTCAGAACCATTGGTCTTTAAGGAGCCAGGGCTCCCTGTACCTTTTCCAGCAACTGAGGTGTAGTCCCCATTGCTGGCTCTTTAGCCTTCTCCCTTTTCTATGTCCCTTTGTCTGCTTGTCATCTCCCCACTAGAGCTGCTCTGTGGAATTCTTCAGCTGCCTTCCTGATTCTGCTTTGTTCCCCTTATGCTATTTCCTACTGGTGTTAATGGCTCAGCCAGCTCTACCCACGCAAAACATCACGAGGACCCAAGAAAAGATCGATCACCAAAATTCATTGGTGTCTTTGGTGAGCCTAATGTTGCTTCAGCTCTATACCAAGTTTGAAGCCAGCCTGGGCTACATGAGACCCTGTCTCAAAAAGGGGCGGGGGGGGGGCTAGGAAGATGGCTCAGTGAGTAAGAGTGTGGAAGGTGAAAGAGGACCAGAGTTTACGTTCCAAGCATCCACATAAACTCTGGGTATGGCCATGCATACCTGTAACCCCTGCACTGGTGGACAGAGATAAGCTCCAGGGAGCCATCTGCCTACTGGACAGTTAGTCTGACAAACCAATGAGCTTCATGTTCAGTGAGAACCTATCTCAAACTAATAAAGTAGAAAGCAATAGAAGAAACACCCCCAAAGTCCTCCTGACCTCCACCTGTTGTGTACCTACCTACACACACACACACACACACACACACACACACACACACACACACACACACAACACCACATGATGTCCAGGAACTTAAAAAAAAAAAAAAGGGCATGGTAGTGCACACCTATAGTTCCATCATTTAGGAGCTGGAGAGAAGGATCAATTACTCAAGTATTGCTTGGGCAACATAAAATTTTGACTCAAAACAAAAGTGAGTTCCATAGCTTGGTTATACAGAAGGGGTGTGTGTGTACATGTGTGGTAGGGGTGATGTGGCATGCATATAAAGGACTGTCCTTGCACCAATCAGAGACCACACATTGGTGGTCAATCACAGGCCTTGCATGTCAATCTCAAATCCTTCATTAGTTGGGGTGGGCACACTCATTCACAGCATGCTTGTGAAGGTCAGAGGTCAGGGTCATCAGGTTCTCGAGGCAAGCACTCTTACCCATGGAGCAGATCCATGATTTTTTATTAATTTTTTTGGTGATATGTTCTCATGTCCCCCAGACTGGCCTTGATGTATAAGTAACCAAGATGACCTTGAATTATTGTTTTCTTGAGATAGGGTCTCCCTGTAGCCCTGTCTGACCTGGAACTCACTATGTAAAGCAGGCTGACTTTGGTCTCACAGAGATCCACCTGTTTCTGCCTCCAAAGTATTAGGATTAAAGGCATGTACCATCTGGGTGCCCAGCGCCTTGAATTTACAATCCTCCCGCCTCCACCTCCGGAGTGCTGGGATTTCTGGCTTCAGTTGCCATATCCAGTGTTATGCATTGCTGGGGCTTGAACTCAGGACCTCATGCATGCTGGCATCGAACCAAGTGAGCCACATTCGCAGCTCAGGTAGTGCTGGATTCTTGCTGAGCTACTGACATGCTTCCTGGCCCCTCATGAGTGAGGATCATTGCAGGGTTATGGAAAGTTCACTGCGAGGCTTGGTTTTCCTGGGGTGCTACTCTGCACGGTTGTCCGGAGTGGTTGTGATTGGAGCAGGGCTTTCTGGAGTGAAAGTGGCTTCTGTTGTAGTGGTCCTTGTTTGTAGCTGCAGTGTTCTCAATGCAATCGGAAAGTATCCGAAAAGCCAGCTGCCAGGGAAGGGGCTTCTCAGCTGATAGTCACCCACTCTGGGTTGCCTGGAATAAGGGTCAGATGGCTGGCAACCTGCTCCCAAGAGTTGGGCTCATTCACAAAAAATAATAATATAGGATGCTTACAATATGGACATAAAGAAACTCAATGCAGCTGGGTGTGGTGGCGCATGCCTTTAATCCTAGCACTCAGGAGGCAGAGGCAGAGGCAGGTGGATCTTTGTGAGTTCAAGGCCAGCCTGGTCAGCTGGGGCTAGAGGGAGACCCTGTCTTGAAAAGCCAAAAAAAAAAAAAACCATCCATTCCCAACAACATTCGACAATACTTAGCCTGTATGTACCCCAGGACACAGCCGAGGACAGCTTTCCTCACCAGGTAGGGGAGAGGACAGTAAACAAATGTCAGGCTAGTGTCAGAAAAATGAAGATGAAGCTGGGGGCTACAGCCCTGGGACAGGCTTTGCTGCAAAGAAGCGGTTAGGGTATAGAACTGCTAGGTTCTAGAACCTTCCCTGGAGGCTGTGGGGCACTTGGTATCATTCATTCTGAAAACACTTCCAAGGTGCCCCTGAGTGGCAGACACCAGTTTAGGTTCTGAGTATGCCTTAGAAGTGCCCAGGACATTTCAATTGCTGATCTCCCAACAGCACCATCTGTCCCTTTAGGACGCTTTATAACAATGAGGGTAAAGTGCTTCTCCTGGGCACAGAGAAAGGACATTGAGCTTCCTGATAGGAAGAGGAGACCAGGAGTACAGTGGCCCTGAAGTGGGAGCAAGCACGTTTTTCTTGACAAGCTGGAAAGCGGACAGCAGGGGCAGGGCGATGTGTGTGTGTGTGTGTGTGTAAGTGTGTAAGTGTGTAAGTAAAAGGGGTGGGGGGAGAACTGGCTTTTCAGAGCTGGACCAGGAAGGGAATGTCTGGGCAGAGGGAGGGAGGATCCAGCAGGTGTCTGATGTGGAACTGTGAGCTCGGGCGGTTTGCCAAGGTGGAGGCAGCATTCAGATCAGCTGTGTAGAGACTAGGATCCAGCTGGGGGTGCTGGGTGAGGTGGAACCTTGTGGGTACCAGCTCCCTGACATTCCCTTAAAAATAAAAATGTCTCCTGTGTAGCAGGCAGTCAATATATAGACCAGGCTGGTCCCAGGTGTGAGCCAGTGTGCTTGGCTTTTGCAACTATTTTTAGCATCTCCCCAGGCTAGGGAGAGGCTGCTTTCAGGGCAGCCCTTCATTTTCACTCTGGAAGCAAGCTGGCCGTGGGTCTCCGCAGGTGGGAAGGCAAAATGGGGCGGAGGAGGGGAACTGCGGACCTTCCCAGGGCTCCCTGTAGCTGCTCCTCAGCTTTTATCCACGCCAAGCTGGAGTTTCTCTAAGCCCGCAGCAGATCAAATGCTGCTTCAGAACCCTGGGAAGTTGTTGTACTGGGTGTGTCTTTTGTGCTTTGAAGGAAAGAAAAGAAAGCAAGCCTTTGCTTTCTGGATCCTGTACCCAAGTAGGTAACAGGCTTACTGGGAGTGTGGAAATAGAGGGCTTAGTTCCAGAGTCAAAAATGGGTGCTGTGCCAGGAAGGGAGCATATGAACCGCAGGGAGGTGGGTCTGGGAGCGCCTTCCCTTTCCCTTCCTTGCAGAAGCAGAAGCCGAGCGGAACAAAAGAGGCCACGAGGTAAGGCACAGCCTGGCTGCACGGCCTGGTCTAGGGAGTCCCAGCTAAGGCACAGCCTGGTTTAGCGGGTCCCAGCTAAGTCACAGCCTGGCTGCATGTCGCTCCTTGCTTTGTCTGCATCTCCCCAGCTGAGAGAGAGACAGCACCCAGACCTGGCAGCTCGCCACATGCTGGGTGCCTCCTCTGCCTGCCTCTGCTCTGGGCCTCTGCTGTTACTTGAAAGGGGGTTGAAAAATAAATAAAAAATAAAAATAAATTTTAAAAAATTAAAAAAACTCAAAAAAGCCAGGTGTGGTGGCACACACCTTTAATCCTAGCACTTGGGAGGCAGAGACAGGAGGATCTCTGTGAGTTCAAGGCCAGCCTGGTCTACAGAGCAAGTTCCAGCTGGGGCTACAGGGAGACCCTGTAAAGAGGGGGTTGAAGCCACCCTGCCACGTCCTCCTCTCTGATCTGTTTGAAACTCTTTCCTCCCTCAGGGCCTGGGTGGACCCCGGGCCATCTCAGACGGCTTTCACCCCTTGGCTTCCTTGGACAGAGCAGTGTTGCCCGACAAGTATGGTTTCCAGCAGAGCTCTGCACCCTTTCCTCTCAAGCCGCTGAATAAGCGTTTGGCGCTTTATTTTGAGTTTCTGAGGATTCCAGCTCTTGTGATGACTCAACTCTGCCATTATAACAAAAGCAGCTGGCTAAGATATAAATGGATGAATGTGGATGTGTGCCCATAGAAGTTCGTTTATAGCAGCTAAGTGTTGGGATTACAGGTAGACACCACCAAGCCTAGCGAAGTCACCTGATTTTCTAGTAATACTCGGGTGTCTAGAAATTTTATTCCCTTCCACCCAGCCATTTACCTCTCCTAGCTTGCAGGCCACACTAAAACAGGGATGTGGCTTTGTGATATGGACTGCTGGGCTGGTCCCTCAGCCTATCTGAAGCTGTTTGCTTATCTATAAAATGCTGAAAACCAGGCCTGGTGGTGACTGCCTGTAATCCCAGCACTTCTGAGATGGAGGAAGATCAGGTGTTCAAGGTCAGGTTTTATTACTTAGGGAGTCTGGGGCTAGCCTGGGCTATGTGAGACTCAAACAGCAAAGCCATGAACAAAAGATGCTGGCATCACAGTTATAGCTGAAGGGGTAAAGTCTGACAGCAGATGGGTTGGTTGTGAAAAGCTAGGGTATGTCCCTACAGAACAAAGGTACTTGAGGGTTAAGATGGTGTCTTGAGCCCAACACTTACCCTTTTCTTTCTTTCTTTTTTTATTTTCTGTTTTTGATACGGTCTCCCTGTAGTCCCAGCTGCCCTGGAACTCACTATGCAGACCAGGCTGGCCTCGCTCTTGGAGATCTACCTGCTTCTGTCTGACGCTGGGACGAAAGGTGTGTGCCACCATGCCCAGCTGTTTAGGTCTTTTGAGATAGGTCTTCTATGTACTTTAGGCTGGCCTTGATCTGGTGGCAATCTTCCTGCCTCAGCCTCCTGAGTGCTGGGATATATAAAAAAAATTATAATTGCTTATTTTATGTGTATGAGTGTTTTGCCTACATGTATGTAAGTGTACCACATGTGCAATACTCACAGAGGCCAGAAGAGGGTGTGATATCCCCTGGAACTGGAGTTACTCTGAGAACAGAAACCTGGTCTTCTTGAACAACAGCAAGTGCTCTTAATTCCTGAGCCATCTCTCCAGCCCCTTGAGTACTGGGATTAAACGTGTGCTGTCATACCTGGCTTGTCCCTTAAGCACTCATGAGAGGTACTAACTAGGTCCTAACATGTACTGTCTCTCTTAATCATCTTAGATAAACAAGATTAAAAATGATGCGGTCTGCGCCAAGAAACTGAAGAGTAGGTGACGGTTCCACGACTTTGCCGCCAAGCTGGGCACCAGGGAGATGGCTGAGACGGACCCCAAGACCATGCAGGACATCACCTTGGTGGTGGAGACGCTCTTGCAGCAGGTGCAAGACAAATTTCAGACCATGTCGGACAAGATCACTGGGAGAATTGATGACATGAGCAGTCGAATTGACGATCTGGAGAAAAACATCGCAGACCTCATGACCCAGGCGAGGGTGGAAGAGATGGAAGGTGAAAACAAGACCACAGCTACCCAGAAGAATTGAAGGTTGTGGATAATTTGCACTGAAACCCAGAACAATGCTTTCCCAAGCCAAGAGAAAAACCACATGGCTTTCTGCAACTAACTACTGTGTGTGGACAGGTTCTATAAAGTGTGTACTCTGACCACAGCCTGGATAGTGTATAGAGCGATTTATCCTCACCCCCAGTTCCTCTTACTTGGTGTCTCGGTCACTTGTCTTAATTATTAAACACTAAAACTTTGACAGTCCCTGCATACAATTGTCAAAACTTTTTAGTGTATTTTTGTGAAGTCTGTTTTTCCTGCTGTTCCGTTTGTCAGAGTTGCTGTTTGATAAAAGTGGCTATAACTTTTCATTAGACACATAGTAGCCCCCACCCGTAGACACATGAAGTGACTGTTGAGTCCACATAGAGTGTCAGAATACTTTCCAAATGGCAGAGAGCGCTTATCAATTGTTTCTACAGAAATATCTGTCAATACCGTTGCAAAAACTCAGAATTGAACCACACCTGCGACTTGGCCTGAAGAGATGCTGAAGTGAGTGAGAGAGGCCTTGGGCTTCCAGTGTTGGCCTGTCAGATTCTGTTAGCCAGTTAGAGACCACAGCCACCTTCAGTAGGGCTTGCAGCACTCAGCTGCAGCACGAACCTGGCAGAGACTGGCAGGACTGTAAACCCAGCAGTTCCATCCTTCCTCTGAGCTGCTTCCTGAAAGGAAGCGTGACCAGTGGCTGACAGGAGGCTCTTTTTTTTTTTTTTATTCCACATAAATTATTTTTTTTAACAAATCTATACCTGTGTTCCTGCCCATTCCCCCACCCCGCCAGAGCTCATGCATTCTGCCAAACATGCTTTTCATCTCTTTCTCAGTCTTTCTCAATATTCTCCATGAGGAAGTTGACTGTTTTGAGCAGAAGTTCACTGTTTCAGTCAGTTCTTTGATGCAGTCCTTTCTGTTGTTGTTGTTGTTTCCAATATGCATCACTCCCAACTGCTTACTTGAACAAGAGATCAGGGGTCCCTATACAAGAAATACTTACAATTGGGTAATTGGCACTAGCATCCACATATGAGGGATACCATTCGTCGTTTGTTTTTCTGGGACTGTGTTACTTCACTCGGCATGATGTCCTCTAGCTCCAGCCATTTTCCCTGCAAAGCTCATGATGTCATCTTTCTTTACTGCTGCATAGAACTCCATTGTGTTAGATTGTACCACATTTTCTCTATTCCACTCGTCAGTTGAGGGGCATTTAGGTTGGTTTCCAGCTCCTTGGCTATTGTGAAGAGAGTGCAATAAACATGGCCATGCATGTATCTCTGTGGGGGTTGAGTCTTGAGGGTACATGCCCAGGAGTGGGTATGGCTGGGTCGGGTGGCGAGGCTCTGCTTGCTAGTTTCTCAATATTCCATGGGGAATTTGACTGTTTGAGCAGAAGTTCACTGTTTCAGTCAGTTCTTGACTGCAAGTCTTTTCTGTTGTTATTGTTTCCAAAATGCATTATGCCCAACTGCTTTGTACAAAACTCAGGGGGCCCTACACAAGAAATACTACAACTGGGTAATAGCCACTAGCATCCACAGATGAGGGATACAATTCGTCGTTTGTTTTTCTGGGACTATTGTACTTCATCTCAGCATGATGTCCTCTAGCTCCAGCCTTTTACCTGCAAAGCTCGTGATGTGTCTTTTTTTTACTGCTGCATAGAACTCCATTGTGTAGATGTACCACATTTTCTCTATCCACTCATCAGTTGAGGGCAATTTAGGTTGGTTCCAGCTCCTTCTATTGTGAAGAGAGCTGCAAAAACTGGCCGTGCATGTATCCTCTGTGGTTGGCATAGTCTTGAGGGTACATGCCCAGGAGTGTATGGATGGATGCTGGGTCGGGTGGCAAGTTCATTCAAAGTCTTCCAAGGGTTCTCCTACACTGCTTTCCATAGTGGCTGTACGATTTTACATTCCCACCAGCAGTGAATGATGTTCCCCTTTCCCCACAACCGCTCCAGCACTTGGTATCATTAGTTTTCTTGATCCTAGCCGTCTTATTGGAGTAAGATGATATCTTAAAGTGGTTTTCATTTGCATTCCTAATGATTAGTTATGTTGAGCAGTTCTTGAGGTGTTTCTCGACATCTCTAATTCCGTCGCTTGTGAAGTCTCTGTTCAGTTCTTTGCTCCATCTATTGAGTGGGTCATTTGTTTCTTTTTTTTTTTTCTTGTGTTTTGAGTAGTTATATATTTGGAAATCATGATTTTGTCAGATGTATCTGCAGTGAATGGTTTTCCCCCAACTCTGTGGGATTCTCTTCACTTCCTGATTGTTTCTTTTGATGTACAGAAGCTTTTGAGTTTGATGAGATCCCATTGTCAATTGTCGACCTTAATTCTTGCACAGCCGTGCTGTATTTAGGAAGTCTTTTCCTACGCCTATGTCTTGTAGTCTGCTGCCAACTTTTTCTTCTAAAACCTTCAGAGTTTGGGTTCACGTTGAGGTCTTTAATCCATCTGGAGTTGACTTTTTACTAGGGGCTTTAATTTTCTTCTTCTACAAAGTGGTGATCCAGTTTTGCCACACCACTTGCTGAAGAGCTGTCTTTTTCTCCATTGTGGTTTCTTGGCCCCCTTGTCAAATATGAGAGGGCTGAAATTGTATGTGCTCAGATTTGGATCTTAGGTTTTTCCACGTGGTCAACAGGTCTGTTTTTGTGCCAGTACCAGGCTGTTTTTAGTACTATACCCTGTAGTATAGTTTAAAACTGGTATAGAGGGCTGGAGAGATAGCCGTGGTTAAGAGCCACCGACCGCTCTTGCAGAGGACCCGGGTTTGATCTCCCCAGCACCCACATGGCGGCTAAGAACCATCGTGAAACTCCAATTCCAGGAGAACTCCAGTTCCAGGGGAATCCGAGACCCTCTTCTGACCTCCGCGGACATTGCACGACACGGGTGCACAACCTGCATGCAGACATACATTCATACACATAACAAAAAAAAAAAAAAAAAATTTAAACTGTATAGAGATCCCTCCTGTGTAGCTCTTTTCACTCAGGTTGATTTGGCTTATCGGGGGTCTTTTGTTTTTTCCAAATGAATTTAAGAACTTTGTTTCCAAGCCTGTGAAGAAACTCTTGGGATTTTGATTGGGATTGCATTAAATTCTATACAGGAGTTTTGGTAAAATGGACATTTTTTACAATGTTTAATTTTCCCAATCCATGAGCATGGGAGGTTTTTCCATCTTCTGAGGTCTTCTTCAATTTCTTTAAGGGTTTAAAATTTTGTTGGTAAGGTCTTTGGTGCTTTGGTTAAGGTTTTGTTCTAGTTATTTTATTGTTTTTGAGGCTATTGTGAGTGTGGGAAGGTTCTTTGAATTCTTTCTCCAGTTGCTGTGTTTTGGTGGAAAAGAGGCCATTGATTTTTCAGAGTTTTTTTATCCTGCCACTTTGCTGAAACTGTAATCGTTTCTAATTTTTTTCTGGTGGAGTTTTTGCATCCCTTAAGTAAACAATCATAATCATCAGCAAATAGGGATAGTTTGACTTCCTTTTTCCCAATTAGTACTCCTTTGAATATCTTTCTGGCCTTATTGTTCAGCAAGTGTTCAAGCACGTTATTGAAGAGGAGTGGTGATAGGGGGCACCTTGCCGAGTTCCTACCTTTAAAGGGAATGTTGTCATTTCCCCATTTAGGATGATATTGGCTGTGGTTTCCGTTATGGCTTTGATTACATTGAGGAATGATCCCTCCAATCAATTCCTTCTAGGACTTTAAGCATGAAGGTTGCTGGATTTGGTCAAAGGCTTTTTCAGCATCAATGAGATGATGGGGTGGTTTTTGTCCTTAATTCAATTTATGTGTTGAATGATGTTTGATTTTCGTATGGTAACCATCCCTGCATCTCTGGTATGAATCCAACTTGGTCATGATGATCTTCTTGATGTGGGTCTGTATGCGATTTGCCAGTATTCTGTGGTTTAGTTCTTAGCCATGTCAGGTAGCTGACAAGGAACGGCCTGTAACTGGCTCTGGGGCTCCAGGACCTCCAGTGTCCTCTTCCTGCCCCTGCCCCCGGCACATGCACATAAAAATAAAAAACTTGATTCTGATCCTACCTTATAAATAATCCTCCCATAAATGGCATTGCATCATTTTTATTTTAGTGTTTTCCATTATTTGCATTTTTATTGTATGAAATCACTTGGTGGGGACAGTGACATGGACTGAGCTCCAGGTCATTAAATACAGACTTGAGGCTTAGGACTCTAGACACTAAATTGTGAATGGCAAGAGTTTATCATCTGTGTTCTATAGTCAGTAATAAAATTGTTGTTCTGTAAGAATTTAGGCAAGAAATAGTTCAACAGTACTTCTTAAAAACCAGAGCCTCGGGCTGGAGAGATAGCCTAGTGGTTAAGAGCACCGACTGCCTTGCAGAGGACCGGGTTCGATCCCCAGCACCCACATGGCGGCTAAGACCGTCTGTAACTCCAATTCCAGGGAATCCGAGACCCTCTTCGACCTCCGCGGCATTGCACGACAACGGGGGTGCACAAACCTACATGCGAAGTACATTCATACACATACAAAAAAAAAAAAAAAAAAAAGAGCAGAGCCTCGCCACCCGACCCAGCAATACCACACTCCTGGGCATGTACCCTCAAGATCACCCCACAGAGATACATGCACGGCCATGTTTATTGCAGCTCTCTTCACAATAGCAAGGACTGGAACCAACCAATGCCCCTCAACTGCGAGTGGATAAAGAAAATGTGGGTACATCTACACAATGGAGTTCTATGCAGCAGTAAAGAAAGATGACATCATGAGCTTTGCAGGAAAATGGCTGGAGCTAGAGGACATCATGCGAGTGAAGTAACACAGTCCCAGAAAAACAAACGACGAATGGTATCCCTCATATGTGTCTAGCGCCAATTAACCCAATTGTAATATTTCTTGTGCATGGCCCCTGAGCTTTTGTCCAAAGCAGTTGGGATGATGCATATTGGAAACAACAACAACAAAGAAAGGACTGCATCAAAGAACTGACTGAACCAGTGAACTTCTGCTCAAAACAGTCACTCCCTCATGGAGAAGATTGAAAAGACTGAGAAGAGATGAAAGGCATGTTTGGCAGAATGCATGAGCTCTGGCGGGGTGGGGAATGGGCAGAAACACAGGTATAGATTGTTAAAAAAAATAATTAGTGGAATAAAAAAAAAAAAAAAAGAGCCTCCTGTCAGCCACTGGTCACGCTTCCTTTCAGGAAGCAGCTCAGAGGAAGGATGGAACTGCTGGGTTTACAGTCCTGCCAGTCTCTGCCAGGTTCGTGCTGCAGCTGAGTGCTGCAAGCCCTACTGAAGGTGGCTGTGGTCTCTAACTGGCTAACAGAATCTGACAGGCCAACACTGGAAGCCCAAGGCCTCTCTCACTCACTTCAGCATCTCTTCAGGCCAAGTCGCATGGTGTGGTTCAATTCTGAGTTTTGGCAACAGTATCGACAGATATTTCTGTAGAAACAATTGATAAGCGCTCTCTGCCATTTGGAAAGTATTCTGACACTCTATGTGGACTCAACAGTCACTTCATGTGTCTACGGGTGGGGGCTACTATGTGTCTAATGAAAAGTTATAGCCACTTTTATCAAACAGCAACTCTGACAAACGGAACAGCAGGAAAAACAGACTTCACAAAAATACACTAAAATGTTTTGACAATTGTATGCAGGTGACTGTCAAAGTTTTAGTGTTTAATAATTAAGACAAGTGACCAAGACACCAAGATGAGGAACTGGGGGTGAGATAAATCGTCTAATACACCTATCCGGCTCGTGGTCGAGATGCACACTTTATAGAGCCTGTCCACACACAGTAGTTAGTTGCAGAAAGCTCATGTGGTTTTTCTCTTGGCTTGGGAAAACTTTGTTCTGGGTTTCAGTGCAAATTATCCACAACCTTCAACTTCTTCTGGGTAGCTGTGGTCTTGTTTTCACCTTCCATCTCTTCCACCCTCGCCTGGGTCATGAGGTCTGCGATGTTTTTCTCCAGATCGTCAATTCGACTGCTCATGTCATCAATTCTCCCAGTGATCTTGTCCGACATGGTCTGAAATTTGTCTTGCACCTGCTGCAAGAGCGTCTCCACCACCAAGGTGATGTCCTGCATGGTCTTGGGGTCCGTCTCAGCCATCTCCCTGGTGCCCAGCTTGGCGGCAAAGTCGTGGAACCGTCACCTACTCTTCAGTTTCTTGGCGCAGACCGCATCATTTTTAATCTTGTTTATCTAAGATGATTAAGAGAGACAGTACATGTTAGGACCTAGTTAGTACCTCTCATGAGTGCTTAAGGGACAAGCAAGGTATGACAGCAAATGTTTAATCCCAGTACTCAAGGGCGGGAGAATGGCTCAGGAAATTAAGAGCACTTGCTGTTGTTCAAGAAGACCGGTTTCTGTTCTCAGAGTAACTACTCCAGTGTCCACAGGGATATCACACCCTCTTCTGGCCTCTGTGAGTATGCACATGGTGGTACACTTACATACATGTAGGCAAAACACTCATACACATAAAATAAAAGCAATTATAATTTTTTTATATATCCCAGCACGGAGGCTGAGGCAGGAAGATTGCCACCAGATCAAGGCAGCCTAAAGTTACATAGAAGAACCTATCTCAAAAGACAAAACGACGGGCGTGTGGGCGCACGCCTTTAATCCTAGCACTTGGGGAGGCAGAGGGCAGGCGGATCTTTGTGAGTTCAAGGCCAGCCTGTCACAGAGTGAGTTCCAGGACAGCTGGGACTACAGGGAGACCGGTCTCGAAAAGACCAAAAAAAAAAAAAAAAAAAAAAAAAAAGACATAACAGCTGGGCATGGTGGCACACACCTTTCGTCCCAGCGTCAGACAGAAGCAGGTAGATCTCCAAGAGCGAGGCCAGCCATGGTCTGCATAGTGAGTTTCAGGGGCAGCTGGGACTACAGGGGAGACCTTGTCAAAAAAAAAATGTGAAAAATAAAAAAAGAAAGAAAAGAAAAGGGTAAAGTGTTGGGCTCAAGACACCATCTTAACCCTCAAGTACCTTTGTTCTGTAGGGACATACCCTAGCTTTTCACAACCAACCCATCTGCTGTCAGACTTTACCCCTTCAGCTATAACTGTGATGCCAGCATCTTTTGTTCATGGCTTTGCTGTTGAGTCTCAAATAGCCAGGCTAGCCCCAGACTCCCTAAGTAATAAAACCTGACCTTGAACACCTGATCTTCCTCCATCTCAGAAGTGCTGGGATACAGGCAGTCACCACCAGGCCTGGTTTTCAGCATTTTATAGATAAGCAAACAGCTTCAGATAGGCTGAGGGACCAGCCCAGCAGTCCATATCACAAAGCCACATCCCTGTTTTAGTGTGGCCTGCAAGCTAGGAGAGGTAAATGGCTGGGTGGAAGGGAATAAAATTTCTAGACACCCGAGTATTACTAGAAAATCAGGTGACTTCGCTAGGCTTGGTGGTGTCTACCTGTAATCCCAACACTTAGCTGCTATAAACGAACTTCTATGGGCACACATCCACATTCATCCATTTATATCTTAGCCAGCTGCTTTTGTTATAATGGCAGAGTTGAGTCATCACAAGAGCTGGAATCCTCAGAAACTCAAAATAAAGCGCCAAACGCTTATTCAGCGGCTTGAGAGGAAAGGGTGCAGAGCTCTGCTGGAAACCATACTTGTCGGGCAACACTGCTCTGTCCAAGGAAGCCAAGGGGTGAAAGCCGTCTGAGATGGCCCGGGGTCCACCCAGGCCCTGAGGGAGGAAAGAGTTTCAAACAGATCAGAGAGGAGGACGTGGCAGGGTGGCTTCAACCCCCTCTTTACAGGGTCTCCTGAGCCCCAGCTGGAACTTGCTCTGTAGACAGGCTGGCTTGAACTCACAGAGATCCTCCTGTCTTGCCTCCCAAGTGCTAGGATTAAGGTGTGTGCCACCACACCTGGCTTTTTTGTTTTTTTTTTATATTTTTAAATTTTATTTTATTTTTATTTTTTCAACCCCCTTTCAAGTAACAGCAGAGGCCCAGAGCAAAGGCAGGCAGAGGAGGCACCCAGCATGTGGCGAGCTGCCAGGTCTGGGTGCTGTCTCTCTCTCAGCTGGGGAGATGCAGACAAAGCAAGGAGCGACATGCAGCCAGGCTGTGACTTAGCTGGGACTCGCTAAACCAGGCTGTGCCTTAGCTGGGACTCCCTAGACCAGGCCGTGCAGCCAGGCTGTGCCTTACCTCGTGGCCTCTTTTGTTCCGCTCGGCTTCTGCTTCTGCAAGGAAGGGAAAGGGAAGGCGCTCCCAGACCCACCTCCCTGCGGTTCATATGCTCCCTTCCTGGCACAGCACCCATTTTTGACTCTGGAACTAAGCCCTCTATTTCCACACTCCCAGTAAGCCTGTTACCTACTGGGTACAGGATCCAGAAGCAAAGGCTTGCTTTCTTCTTCTTCCTTCAAGCACAAAAGACACCACAGTACAACAACTTCCCAGGGTTCTGAAGCAGCATTTGATCTGCTGCGGGCTTAGAGAAACTCCAGCTTGGCGTGGATAAAAGCTGAGGAGCAGCTACAGGGAGCCCTGGGAAGGTCCGCAGTTCCCCTCCTCCGCCCCTTTTGCCTTCCCACCTGCGGAGACCCACGGCCAGCTTGCTTCCAGAGTGAAAATGAAGGGCTGCCCTGAAAGCAGCCTCTCCCTAGCCTGGGGAGATGCTAAAAATAGTTGCAAAAGCCAAGCACACTGGCTCACACCTGGGACCAGCCTGGTCTATATATGACTGCCTGCTACACAGAGATCATTTTTTATTTTTAGAAGTGGTAATGTCCAGGGAGCGTGGTACCCACAAGGTTCCCACTTCACTCCAGCACCCCAGCTGGATCCTAGTCTCTACACAGCTGATCTGAATGCTGCCTCCACCTTGGCAAACCGCCCGAGCTCACAGTTCCACATCAGACACCTGCTGGATCCTCCCTCCCTCTGCCCAGACATTCCCTTCCTGGTCCAGCTCTGAAAAGCCAGTTCTCCCCCCACCCCTTTTACTTACACACTTACACACATTACACCACACACACACACATGCCCTGACTCGCCCTGCCCCTGCTGTCCGCTTTCCAGCTTGTCAAGAAAAACGTGCTTGCTCCCACTTCAGGGCCACTGTACTCCTGGTCTCCTCTTCCTATCAGGAAGCTCAATGTCCTTTCTCTGTGCCCAGGAGAAGCACTTTACCCTCATTGTCATAAAGCGTCCTAAAGGGACAGATGGTGCTGTTGGGAGATCAGCAATTGAAATGTCCTGGGCACTTCTAAGGCATACTCAGAACCTAAACTGGTGTCTGCCACTCAGGGGCACCTTGGAAGTGTTTTCAGAATGAATGATACCAAGTGCCCCACAGCCTCCAGGGAAGGTTCTAGAACCTAGCAGTTCTATACCCTAACCGCTTCTTTGCAGCAAAGCCTGTCCCAGGGCTGTAGCCCCCAGCTTCATCTTCATTTTTCTGACACTAGCCTGACATTTGTTTACTGTCCTCTCCCCTACCTGGTGAGGAAAGCTGTCCTCGGCTGTGTCCTGGGGTACATACAGGCTAAGTATTGTCGAATGTTGTTGGGAATGGATGGTTTGTTTTTTTTTTGGCTTTTTCAAGACAGGGTCTCTCCCTCTAGCCCAGCTGACCAGGGCTGGCCTTTGAACTCAAAAGATCCACCTGCCTCTGCTCTGCCCTCCTGAGTGATAGGATTAAAGGCATGCCCACCACACCCAGCTTGCATTGTGTTTTCCTTTTATGTCCATATTGGTATAGGCATCCTATATTATTATTTTTTGTGAAGGAGCCCAACTCTTGGGAGCAGGTTGCCAGCCATCTGACCCTTATTCCAGGCAACCCAGAGTGGGTGACTATCAGCTGAGAAGCCCCTTCCCTGGCAGCTGGCTTTTCGGATACTTTCCGATTGCATTGAGAACACTGCAGCTACAAACAAGGACCACTACAACAGAAGCCACTTTCACTCCGGAAAGCCCTGCTCCAATCACAACCACTCCGGACAACCGTGCAGAGTAGCACCCCAGGAAAACCAAGCCTCGCAGTGAACTTTCCATAACCCTGCAATGATCCTCACTCATGAGGGGCCAGGAAGCATGTCAGTAGCTCAGCAAGAATCCAGCACTACCTGAGCTGCGAATGTGGCTCACTTGGTTCGATGCCAGCATGCATGAGGTCCAGGTTCAGGTCCCAGATATTCATAACACTGGATTATGGAACTGAGAGCCAGAAATACCATCACTCCGGAGGTGGAGGCGGAGGCATTGTAAATTCAAGGCGCTGGGCACCCAGATGGTACATGCCTTTAANGATGGAAAGCATGTTTGGCAGAATGCATGAGCTCTGGCGGGGCGGGGGAATGAGCGGGAACAGGGGTCTAGATTTGTTAAAAATAAATAAATAAATAAATTTATGTGAAAAAAAAAAAAACTAAACCAGGGTCCTCTACAAGAGCAGCAGGAACTCTTAACCACTAAACCATCTCTCTAGCATCCACTCCCCCCCCGCCCCGCCGCCACATACTTTTTTTTCTTCTGTGCTGAGGATGGAGCCCTACATATAAGCAAGTGCTTTTCCAGATATCCTGGTATTTTCTCCCTAGGTATCTTGATATCTTTCTAAAAGTCTAAATTGGGAGCCAGGATATAGTTCAGTGGTCATGTGTGCTTAATATGCCTGAGTTCCATCCCTAGGACCAAAAGCCAAAAGAAAATGCAAATCAGACCACTTCACACTACTGCCTGGAACCTTGGAAGGTTTTCTGGTTGGTTCTTAAATATGTTTTTTATTGCTATATATTAGCTATACATAATAGTGGGTTTCACTGTCAAATTTTCATACATGTGCATAATTTTGTTTTTGCTTTCAAAACAGGGTGTCACTGCGTAGCTCCTGGTATAGAACTCGCTATGAGTACAGGCTGTCCTTGAACTCACAGAGATCTATCCACTCGACCTCCCTAGTTCCGGGATTAAAGGTGTTGATACCACCCCTGGCATAGTATTTTGATGACATTCACACTTTTCCTTGCCCTCTCTAGGCCTCATTCCTGCTGATGCTTTTCTTCTTTCCAACTAGACCCCCTCCACTTTTGTGTTTTTAATTAAAAAATTTTTTTTCTGACTCAATTTGTTTCATTAGGGTTGTTTACAGGAGGCCGAGTGTTTGTTTACAGTTTAAAAATACATGTGTATATGTATATTTGCTTAGTGTGTATGTGTGTGTTCACAACATGCGTGTGGAAGTCAGAGGACAATTTACAGGAGTTGGTTCTTTGCTTCTACCATGTGGGTCTCTGGGAACAAACTCAGGTCATCGAGCTTTGTACCAGGTTCCTCTACTTGCTGAGCCATTGTGCCAGCTTTTTTTTTTTTTTTTTTGAGACAGGTTCTTAGCATATAGGCTAGGCCTTGAACCACTGTGTAGCCCAGGATGGCCTCAGCTTCCTGCAGATGTTACAGGCATATACCACCACACCGTTTTTCCTAGTTGATTTGAAATCAAACCCCAATACCTACTTTGCCCTAGGGTGCTGTGCCGCCCTACTTGGCCCCTCTCCTGCCCCCAGCTCTCCTGAGTTCTTTTGCTTTGCTCACCTTCCTTCACTGGTGTTTGCTGTTGCTCTAACTCCCCAGGGTGCCACGTTGTCTCTGGTCCCTACCTGACTCCCTGTTTGTCTTCAGGCAGGCCCCAGACACTTTCCCAGGAGGCTCTCCTGGCCACTCCCGCCTGCCCTTCTATTCCACATCCTGTGGTGTCACGTTCCCAGCAGTCACCTCTAGAATTCTTTTCCATAGTGTCTCTTCCATCCCAATGGGACCGGCTTTACTTATTCTCCAAAAGTCCCCAGGGACCACCCACACGTGGCACACGTCTCCGTGTGACTGTCATTGTGCTTAACACATATCTGATGAGCTAATGACTTATGTCACTACCTCTGTTCTCCCCATGAAAGATCATTAACTTGCCATAGAATCATCTGAAGGGCTTGGGCCCTACTGCATGGCTGGCACTGTGCCAGCAGGGCAGTCACAGGGACATAGAGCCAGTTCTGGGATAAGAAACTAGGATGATGTCTGCAAACAGTAAGGCTAGATATGGCTTACAGGCCCAGGTTCTGCTGAAAGACAGTTTGGGTACAAAGGGTGGTTGGGGTAATACCAGTGTAGTTCCTGAGTCCCATCATAAGTCCCGTGCTGGACTCTGTTTCCTGAGACACCCTCCTCCCCATACTCCAAGTCTCTGAGAAAAACCCTGGAACTGGAGTTATGGATGGTTGGTCACTGCCTCTGGAAGAGCAGCCAGTGCTCTTAACCACTGAGCCATCTCTACAGTCCCTATTATTATTATTATTATTATTATTTTGGTATTTTTGAGACAGGGTCTCCCATTAGTCCCAGCTGGCCTGGAGCTCACTCTGTAGACCAGGCTGGCCTTGAACTCACAGAGATCCGCCTGCCTCTGCCTCCCAAGTGCTAGGATTAAAGGCGTGCGCCACCACACCCGGCTATTTTTATTCTTACTGTTATTTGTTAGTGCAAGGCTTGAACCCAGGACTTTCTACTTGTTAGGCAAGCTTTCTATCACTGAGCTACCTAGAACTTCTCTAGAAGGGGTGAGGAGGCAGTAAAAATACCAACTACAGGTAAACACACTGTCCAAGGAAGAATCTAGCTAAAATGAAGTTAAGAATAACAGAAGGAGGGCTGGAGAGATGGCCTAGTGGTTAAGAGCACTGACTGCTCTTGCAGAGGACCCGGGTTCGATCCCTAGCACCCACATGGTGGCTGAGAACCGTCTTTAACTCCAGTTCCAGGGGAATCCGACACCCTCTTCTTCTGACTTCCACGGCATTGCACGACACGGGTGCACAAACCTACATGCAGACAGTACATTCATACACATAAAAAATAAATTAAGCTGGGCATGGTGGCGCACGCCTTTAATACTAGCACTTGGGAGGCAGAGGCAGGCAGATCTTTGTGAATTCAAGGCCAGCCTGGTCTACAGAGTGAGTTCCAGGATAGCTGGGGCTATAGGGAGACCCTGTCTCAAAAAGACCAAAAAAAAAAAAAATTTAATTAATTAATTAATTTAAAAAAAGAGTAACAGAAGGACCCAATGGAAAGCTGGCAAGGTTCTGGGGAAAGAGCCCATGGTGGGTGGAGGCTTTCCGGGGACCTGTGTAGATAGAAGCCTCAGATCTTGTTTTGTGTTTTCTTGGGAGTATGCAGGGGTGGGGAAGGGGGGGCACTGCTTAGCTTTGTGTTTAAGCTCTTAGCCCTTAAACCCATGTAGCCCAGCTTGGCCTTGAATTTACTGTAATCTTCCTGCCTCAGACGCTAGAGTTCTGAGATTACAGATGTAAGCCACCATACCTGGTGTTTGGTTTTGTTTTTCAAGAAGGAGGTGACAGTTTAATGTTTTTGGTTTTTTTTGTTGTTGTTTGTTGTTTGAGGTAGAGTCTCCCTGTAGCCTCAGCTGGCCTGGAACTCACTATGTAGAACAGGCTGGGCTTGAATTCACAGAGACTCTCTGCCTCCACCTCTGCCTCTGCCTCTGCCTCTCAAGTGCTGGGATTAAAGGCATGGGCCACCATGCTCAGCCTCCACAGTTTAATTTTTGAGTCATCACTGAGTTGAAAAGTGGAGTGAGGGGTGGCCAAGGCATTTGTCAAATTTTATTTCCTACCATGTCCAGGACAGGGATAGAAGAAGCCATTCCCTAGACTTATGCAGTGCTTAACTATACAGCCCTATGTGGTGGCCCCGTGAGGTTGGACAGATGGCCTCACAGGCCCCTCCCACACTGCTTCAGCTGGGCAGTTCTTCTTTCTCTCTGGTACACATTATACTTCCAGGAAGACATCACTGGAAACAGATACAGCAACACAGGCTGCAGAAACCCTTTCAGCAGAGGCCAGCTAAAAGCCACAGGCTTTGCCAGCTCCTGCAGAGACCTTGAGCAGAATAACACGGAAAAGACACTGCCTACTTCAAGATGGAAATGATAGTACAGAGGCAGCATGGAGGCGCAGATCCCACTGAGAAATGGCCATGTGCTGACAGAGGGACCTCAAGGGAAGACAGCCAGCCCTTTCCAGCTGTGAGGGCAGCGCCTGGGGCTATCACATTGTTGACATTCTGTATCTTGAGGGCTGTCCAGTGCAGGCATGGTGCCCAGCAGCCCCGCTCCATGCCAGACCTACTCCCTGCCCAATATGACAATATTTCCAGAAATTGCCGGAGGTCCCAAAGAGACAAATGGGCCTCTCATTGAGAATTATGTGCCTGAGGAGAACTGCTGTCACAGTAAGGAATGTGGAAGGCTGAGAGCCTTCCTCAGTCTCTCCTCGGCCAAAAGTGTCTGCTGGAGATTTCCTCCTGATAAGCCAGCAGTGCCAGGGAGGGGGAGGAGAGAGAGAGGGAGGGAAAAGTAGAAGGGGAGGGAAAGGGCCTGCTAACTGAGAGAGCAAAATGAGTTGCATGAAGCCCCCAGACTCCTCCGGCCCCTCAGGTCCCCAAGTTCTGAACACACCTAAGATCTAGTCCTAGAGGCCTAGGCTCCCTCCTGCCAGTCTTTTGCAGGGTCCTTCCCCTCCCCTCTTAGTGACCTGGGGGATGCTGAGTCCAGGAAGTAGGCTGGAAAGCACCTAGGCTAATCTGTGTGCCCTTCCATTCAGATAGTCCACCTCACCTTTATTTTAAATTATTTTTGTTTTAGGTGTGAGTACTTTGCATGCATGTAAGTGCACCCATATCATGCAATGCCCATGGAGGCCAGTAGAAGGCATCAGATCCCCTGGAACTGGACTTACAGACAGTAGTTAGCTGACATGTGGGTGCTGGGGGAACCAAACCTGGGTCCTTTGGAAGAGCAGCCAGTGCTCTTAACCACTGAGCCATCTCCACAGTCTCCACCTCACCTTTAAAACTTATTAGAGGGGCTGGAGAGATGGCTCAGCAATTAAGAGCACCAACTGCTCTTGCAGAGGACCTGGGTTCGATTCCAGCACCCACATGGTGGCTAAGAACCATCTTTGACTCCAGTTCCAGGGGAATCCGATGCCCTCTTCTGACCTCCAAGGCATTGCTCGACATGGGTGCACAAACCTACATGCAGACAGTACACTCATACACATAAAAAATAAATAAAAATAAAAAAAGTAAAGTAAAAAAACAACTCCTTAGAGTACCATCATTCACCCCTCTGTTTCCTCAACTCATAACTCATATTCAGTGTGACGGGCCATCTCGCCTTCATGTTTCCAATGCTGTACCTTTGTGGTGGTTTGAATGAGTGTCCCCCATAGGCTCTAGGTATTCAGACGTTTGTCTCCAGTTGGTGACACTGTTTTTGGAGGTCTTAGAAGGTGTGGCTGTGCTGGAGGAAGTGCGTCACTGGGGGCAGGCTTAGTGAGTTTAACAAGCCTCGGGGTCTACAGTTGCTCTCTCTGCTTCCTGTGCTCTTTGCGAGATGTGACCCTCGGCTTCCTGCTCCAGATCCAGCCGCTATGCCTCCCGCCACAATGGACTCTAATTCCCTGGAACCATCAATTGTAAGCTCAAATAAACTCTTCCTTTTATAAGTTCCTTGGTCATGGTGCTTTGTCACAGCAACAGAAAAGTGACTAATACAGCCTTCCTTGCCATGATGACTGTGTCCTCTCAAACTGTGAACCTAAATAAACGTTTTCCTTAAAAAAGATAAAATGAAATAAACTCCTGGAAGATTTGACTCCTGCCCACTTTAGGTCAGCCAGCATGGAGTCCCACTGGTCTTGCGGTTCTCTTCCTTTTATACTCTTCCTACTCTTTATTCTCCACGAAGCAGGTGGAAAGACCTGTTAACAATGCAAACCAGAAAACTGGGCATGGCGATACACACCTGGAACCCCAGCCCTTGAAAGGCAGTGAGGATTTGAAGTTCAAGGTCATCTTCAGCTACATAGTAAGTTCAAGTCTAGCCTGGGATACATAAGAGCTATTTAAAAAAGGCAGGGGGTGGGGAAGCATGGAGATATGGCTCAGGGGTTAAGAGCACTGGGTGCTATTGCAGAGGAACCGGGTTTGGGTCCCAGCACCCAAATGGTGGCTAACCATCCTTAATTCTAGTTCCAAGGGATCCAACACCCTCTTCTGACAATGCACGACATGCGTGAGCTTACACACAGGGAGGGAGTATACTTATAGACATGAAAAAAACAAGCTATACCAGGTCAGGTGTGGTGGCTCAGCCCTTTAATCCCAGCCCTTGGGAAGCAGAGTAGAAAGGTCCTGAATTCCAATGCCAGCCTGATCTACACAGCGAACTCCAGGCCAACCAGGGCCATACAGTAAAACCCTGCCACAATCGGCCATCATTGAGTTAAGTGAATCTGCTCAAGCCATCTCCATGCTCAAAGCTGCGCAATGGAGGTCCTGGTCCTCAGCAGCAATCCAAAGCCCTGGCATCCCAGGCCCTCTTTATAGCTTGTCCTACTTTATTTTTTATTTTTTATTTATTTTTGTATGTGTATGAATGTACTGTCTGCATGTAGGTTTGTGCACCCGTGCCGTGCAATGCCGCGGAGGTCAGAAGAGGGTGTCGGATTCCCCTGGAACTGGAGTTCTCCTGGAATTGGAGTTACAGACGGTTCTTAGCCACCATGTGGGTGCTGGGGATCGAACCCTGGTCCTCTGCAAGAGCAGTCGGAGCTCTTAACCGCTAGGCTATCTCTCCAGCCCTATAGCTTGTCTTACTTCACCATCAAAACCACACACTGTCCACCCATACATTCACTATACTAAGCTCCCCCTACCTCAGCTTTTGTTTTTTGTTTTTTTTTTTTGTCTTTTTGAGACAGGGTCTTCCTGTAGCCCCAGCTGGCCTAGAACTCACTATGTAGACCTGGCTGGCCTTGAACTCACAAAGATCCACCTGCCTCTGCCTCCCGAGTGCTGGGATTAAAGGCGTGCACCACCATGCCAGTTGCCCCCTAGCTTTTGTACAAGCTGAACCTTTGCCTAAAGCTCCTCTGCTATTTCCATCCTGTGTCCCCTCATGTGGATGTCTACACAAACATTCCTCTGACTGACCTGACCCTTCCTTTCTCACCTGATTGAAATGACTTCTCAGATGCTTGTGCATCATCGCATTGTATTCCCCCCCCCCCTTACCCAGCCTCCAACCCCGTCCTTGAACACGTTGCCCAGGTACTCTACCACTGAGCTCTGTCCCTAGCTTTTTAAATCTTCTGGTCAGGGTCTCACTGAAGAGCCCAGTTTATCCTTGAACTCCCAAGCTTCCTGCCTCCACCTCCTGGGATTACAGGAATATAGAGACAAGATCTCATTTGGCTCAGGCTGGCATCGAACTTACTATGTAGCAAAGGTGGCCTTGAATTTCCGATCCTCCTGCCTTCATCTCCCAAGTCCAGGATTACATACGTGCACCAACATACCTCCTTCCACATCCCGTTGTATTTGGACAGTGTCTCACAGAGACTTGCTATGTAGCCCAGGCTGGCCTTTTTCTATCTTTACAACCCATCACATTTGCTATGTGCAGAAAGTACACTTGCCTGTCTGCTACGTGCTGTTTTGTGCGCCCCCCAGACATGTAGTTCAACACAGTGGAGATTCAGAGCACATGTTTATTAAGCAGACGAATGAATGGTCTCCATGATCTCCAGAGATCTTCAGAGCTTTGACTCTGAGTCTCATTGCAGACCTCAGCACCGCTGGCCCCGTGGTGCTCATGGGCTGGCCCAACTCAGGTGATGAAGACAGTCGATGGGGAACAGCAGGTACTGACTGACCTGGGCAGCTCATAATGTTGGGTCCTTGGGATGGAACTCACATCACTGGTCTTGGCAGCAAGTGCCTTTACTCAATGAACCATCTTATCAGCTTGCTCATTGTATTAGATGTTTGAAGCAAATGAAAAGATGTCCCAGGTTTAGGACCTCTGGGGAGTTCCATCTTTTTTGTGTTGCTGAAGCCAAGCACTTTCCTCCTCCTAGCTGGCTGTTTCTGGCTCTTTGGTGGGAGTCTGGTTGTTACTGTTACCAGCCCAGCTCCCCTGGCATAGTAGATGACCCTCCTACCTGTAGAGATGATGTTAGCAGGCAATGGGTAGGGCCCCTGGACCCTGGACCAGCACCTACCCTGGCCATGCTGTGCGAGGGCTACCACCAGAGGGCACTCCAGCTCATAGCCTCAGTCTCCAGGGGTCTCCAGGGCACCCAGAGGCCTGGGTGCTCTCTCTCTCTCTCTCTCTCTCTCTCTCTCTCTCTCTCTCTTCCCCTCCTTCCCTCCTTTCCTCCCTCCATCCCCCTCCCTCCCACTTCCTCTCCCTTTCTCCACTTTCTCTCTCACTTCTCCCCCTTCCTGCCTCAATCTTTCCTAGCTCTGTCTCAGCCCCTTTCCTTCATTTCCATCAGCGAATCAGGTTGGGCCCACTCTGTGATCAGAGCCAGCGTCATGCACAGAGGGACCTGTTACCGTGGGGACTCTGCCTACCAGGAAGCTCACAGTCCAACATGATTCCTTAAACCAGCCAGGAAGCCGCATGCTTCCTCAGAGGCCTGCCTAGGAGAAACTGTAGAGAAACTTGGTCTTCCTACACAGGGGTTCCACAGCCCTGCCCACTTACCTCGGCCAGTTGCTGCCTGAACAGCACCCACCTCACTTCCTGAGGCAGGCAGAATGGCTAAGGTAGAGAAAGGCTGCTTTACCTCGCTGAGGGACAAACAGAGGCTCCAGCCCAGTTCAAATACAGTATTACATGGGTTCAAATCCTCATGCTGCTGCTTAATGCACTTAGGTTCCTTAAACTCTCTCACTTAGGGCTGTAGAGAGACAAGTAAGTGTACACGTGCTTAGGGCTCTTGCTGAGTTGGCAGTGCTGGGCCCTGAGTTCCCATCTTTGAACTCTCAGATCCCAACTATGGCTGGGCCCTTCTTTTGGGGAGAAGTCTCTGTTAGGAGCTGATGTCATGGGACTGTCCCTGGGTGCATCTAGAGTTTTGTGCCGTGGACTCCTTCGGGAAGGGTGCCATACTTCCTGGGCAGGCTTACCTGGTCTCCACTCAAACCCACTTGGCCTGGGAAGAAGGGAGGGGTGGTCCCCAGCACTGATGGAGGAGGACAGACTGATAGCGACCCTCCGAAGGAAGTGATGTCAGTGTCTAGCAATGCTCTTCCACCTAGCTGCTGCTCTAGAGGAGATGAATCCTACAGGAGAATCTCACAGATGACATTTTCCAGCCTACTGTGCTTGACCTTCTAACAGAATATTAGAAGCCAGGCATGGTGGTACCAGCCTGTGATCCTAGTACTGGGGAGGCAGAGTCCAGAGGGTTATGAGTTCAAGGCCAATCTCAGCTACACAGAAAGTTTTAGGGACTGTATGAGAGCCTGTTTCAAAAACTGAAACAAATCCCCAATCCCTCTCTCCCTCTTCCAAGGATCCAGTCCAGGCCTCACACCTCCTCAACAAGTGCTTTACCACTGTGTTACATCCCCAGCTTCCTGTTTTTGTTTTTTAGACAGGGTCTTATGCAGGTCAGGCTACACTATATATGGTTACACTACACTATGTATGGCTAAGGGTGACCTTCAGCTTCCACCTCCCAAGCGCTGGGATTATAGTCATCCACTACCATGTCTGTCTAGCAGGGTGTGGAGGCCTGGGTTCAATCCTCAACACCCCATAAACTGCGTGTGGTGGTGCACGCCTGTTGTCCTAGCACTCAGGAGGCTGACAAACGAGGATCAAAACTTTGAGGTTATTCTGCATTGAGTTTGAGTTCAAATTCAGTCGGGGATACATGAGACTGTCTCCTAAAACGTAAAGAGATATGGTAGCCAAAGGAAAAATAAAACAACAAAATAAAATAAAATCAGACCCAGCTAGGATCCTCTCCTCTCCTCTCCCCTCCTCTCCCCTCCCCTTCCCTCCCCTCCCCTCCCCTCCTCCCTCCTCCCTCCTCTCTCTTCCTTCTTTCTTCTTTCTTCCTCCTTCCTCTATTCTTCTTTCTCTCTGCCCTCTCTTCAGGAAGCCACCTCTCTGTCCTCTTCAGCCTCCAGTGAACTTGCCTTGAACTCATTCATTCATATATTCATTCATGCATTCTTCATCTATTGATTCACTGAGCATGCTGTTGGGTGGAAGCAGGGATTTATGCCACCTCTCTGTCCTCTTCAGCCTCCAGTGAACTTGCCTTGAACTCATTCATTCATATATTCATTCATGCATTCTTCATCTATTGATTCACTGAGCATGCTGTTGGGTGGAAGCAGGGATTTATGCCACCTCTCTGTCCTCTTCAGCCTCCAGTGAACTTGCCTTGAACTCATTCATTCATATATTCATTCATGCATTCTTCATCTATTGATTCACTGAGCATGCTGTTGGGTAGAAGCAGGGATTTATGTCCACACCATCTCTCTGTCATCCGTGGAGAGATGAGCTGACAACACACTGCTCAACATGGTCACTGTCACTGGTGACATGACACTGCAGCACAGGAAAGGGGGCCCCCACCTAGTCTCAGGCCTGGGAAGTTTTTTGTAGCTCAGGCTGGCCTTGACCACTCTGTGGCCCAGGTTGGCCTTGACCACAAGGCATTCCTTCTGCATCAGCATCATTGCTGGCATTACAGATGAGCACCACCATACCTGGAAATTCTTGAAAAACTTGAAATCTCTTATGAAAAAATTGAACATACATAAGAATAGAAAGAAAAAAAGAGTAGAAAGAATACCCCAATGTAAGCGGGGGTCCTTTCCCACTCTGAGCGTGCTTGTCCTGTCTCCTAGGCACGTCCAGTTCCTGCCATTGCTGCCCCTGCTCTGTGGCCCCCAGCTGCCATTGTGCCCTCCCTTGCTTCATCTCCTTTTTTCTAAACTTTTTTTTTTTATTTATTTATCTGTGTGTGCGTGCACAGGGGCACATGGAAGGGATGGTGTGTGGATAGGTCAGATGACAACCTGTAGGAGTCATTTTTTTCCTACTATGTGGGGCCCAGAAATCAAACTCAGGGCCTCAGCCCTGGCAGCTGAATGAATCATCTCCCCAGACCGCCCTCCTTTTTCTTTTCAGCTTTTTTTTTTTTTTTTGTCTTTTTGAGACAGGGTTTCCCTGTAGTCCCAGCTGTCCTGGAACTCACTCTGTAGACCAGGCTGGCCTTGAACTCACAAATATCTGCCTGCCTCTGCCTCCGAAGTGCTACGATTAAAAGTGTGCGTCACCACACCTGGTGTTTTTTTTTGTTTTTTTGTTTTTTTTTTTAAAGACAGGCTCTTACAATGTAGTCTTGGCTGGCCTGGAAATCACTATCTAGACAATGCTGGCCTCAAACTCACAGAGATCTGCCTGCCTCTGCCTCCCAAGTGCTGATACTAAAGCTATGTTCTACCACATCTGGCTCTTTCAGTTTTTATAGACAAGATCTCATTATGTAGCCCAGGAATGGCCTCAGACTTGTGATTCTCCTGCCTCAGTTTACAAATGCTAGATTACGGGGTGCACCACCAGTCTTTGCTCTTTTTCTCTTTCCCTTTTCTCTTTTCCTCTCCCTCCCCTTCCCATTTTAGCCAAGGTTTCATTCCATAACCCAAGCTGGTCTCAAACTGGTGATCCTCCTGCCTCAGCCTCTTGGGTACCATTGTTATATTTCCTTGCTGAGAATCACACAGCAGAGAAGAAAGAAAAGCCAAGGGCTCTATCCTTCGCGGCCAGAGGCTTCACCCTACTGACATACAACAGCCTTGGCTCTGGCTTCCTGCTCTTTGAGAACCAGGTCTCAAACTTTTCAGCACTGTGGGTGGGGAGGGGTGGGGACAGGAAGGGAGGGAGCAAAGCTTTCCCATTGGCTGCTAGGCAGGAAAGTTTCTTAGGAAATAAAAGAAACATGGAGGTCCCTCCTCTCTTGCTGGTGTGGTGGTTTTGCTGGGTTGTAACACAGGCTGGGTCTTCTACTTGGTTTGGGACCCAAGGCTTCCAGGTCAAGGACAAGATCCCAGTAACTAGATTGTTAACTCAACCAAGACTTGCTGTCTCAGGGATCCTAGCCAAGAAATCCACTGCTAGGGAGGGTCAGCCCTGTGAAACATGCACACATTTCCCTTTTGTGAAGCCCCAGCTCAGAACAGTGACCCTGTACAGTTGCACATCTAGTACATATAGATAAACACAGTCCTTCACACACATGCTAACAGGGCCTGCATGTTAAATGGACACATGCCACTTACATATGCAGGAATTTCCATTTGATGTGCACATGCATCCAGACACCTGTGTGTTGAGATACCTGCCCTGTTAAAGTCCAAATTCCCATACTGGTAATTTCAAAAAATGGCTGCCACTGAGTTGTATTATCTTCTCTAACAGAGCCCTGTACCACCTGACAAGAAAGAAAATCTATTTCTCTCCTCTTGAGTATTTGTGGTGGAAGCAGCATTCTAACATTTCTGAATGCCTGCTTGAGGAAGATGGAAAGGGAGCGTTTGACAGAGTCCAGCTATCTTGAAATGCTGTGCTGGGAGGGAGACCAAGCTAGTCACAGAGAGAGCACCGGGAGCCCTGCAGAGGAGCACTCACATGGCGGCATGTGAGTGGAGCCAGCTCGGCTCCATTCCTCAATGCCATGGGTTGCATTTGACCATCTAGCCATAGCCTGCTCAAACTCCTGAACCATGTATTTATGGGAAATGATTTAAAAATGCTGTTTTAAGCCTCTTATTTGTTTTGTTTTAAATGCTTTACCTTATTTTTTAAAATTTCTTTTTCTGTGTAGGAGTGCTTTGCCTGCATATGTGTAATCCATGTATACAAATGCACGGAGACCACAGGTCTGTAAGAAGAGCCAGTGCTCTTAACAGTTGAGCCATCTCTCCCCCTGCCTTTTATTTATTTATTTATTTATTTATTTATTTATTTATTTATTTATTTATTTATTTGTATGAGTGTACTGTCTGCATATAGGTTTGTGCACCCGTGTCGTGCAATGCCGTGGAGGTCAGAAGAGGGTCTCGGATTCCCCTGGAACTGGAGTTCTCCTGGAATTGGAGTTACAGGCGGTTCTCAGCCGCCATGTGGGTGCTGGGGATCAAACCCAGGTCCTTTGCAAGAGCAGTTGGTGTTCTTAACCGCTAGGCTATCTCTCCAGCCCAGTTATTTATTTTTTTAAGTAAGGTCTCCCTATAGCCCCAGCTGGCCCACAACTTGCTATGTAGAACAGGTTGGTCTCAGAGATCCACCTGCCTCTGCCTCCAGAGTGCTGGAATTAAAGGCACCTTGAACTCCTGGTCCTCTCACCTCTACCTCCCCAGCAATGATTATAGGTGTACCTCACTGTGCCTGGTTATATGGTGCTGGATCGAACTAGGAAAGTGTAAGGTTATGGCGCGCTCTCCCCAGAATGAAAGGCCACGAGGTCTAAGTTCTTTGGAGCAAAGTTTAATTCAGGGTAGCCAGGGCTAGGCTCAGGGGAGACAGAGAGCCAAGCACAGAATGGCATCTGGCTTGGGAATTTAAGGGATAAGGTGGGAGTGGGATTCAGTGAGAGTGGGGTGGGTCGGAATCTGGAATCTGGCTTCCAGAAGGGCGAGGCGGAAGATTCCTGAGTAATCGGTGGTGGCCTGCTTTAGCATAGCCAAAGGCTAGCCTGGTAGAGCCTGTCCTTGGGCAACATGGATTTTAGGTGTCTCTGCATTCCAATGGGCTTCTGGAGCTCACAACCTGACAGAAAGCACTCTACCAGTTGAGCTACATCCCTAGTCCCTGTTTTTGTTTTCGAGACAGTCTTGTTATATAGCCCAGAGTGGCCTCAAACTGGATAGTTATCCTGTCCCAGCTTCCTGAGTACTGGGATTATAGGCATGTACCACTATGCCTGAATCTGGAATACTGTTATACTATGTGATTTCTCTTATGCATGTACTTCTGTGCCATTAGCCATTAGGTGACATAGTCTGGGAGCCCTCACTGGACCTGGTATCATGCTATTTGGACTTTCAGCATCCATGAGCAAAATAAACTTATTTTTAAGTTACCCACATTCTAGTACTTTGTTATAGCAATGGAAAAGTAGAATAATATATAGGGCAAGAAAAACGCATGGATAGGTTATCAGAAAGGGCTCCAACCTCAAGAAACATTGGCTCTAGGTGGAAGTCTGAGTCACATGTACATTGAAAGCCTGGTTGGTATTAAAGGAGAGGTAAGGTAGAAAGAGAATGTACCTGGATGTCAGCAGGTTTGAGTTCTGGTAGCAGTGACTGCAGGAACTCAGCTACTTCATCTCTGTGAACCTCAACCTCCTTATCTATCAAAGGGGTTTAATGGTGGGAAGTGCTGTGATAATCAGATACTTTATCTGAGACTGCTCTGTGAACTGTGGGATGGATCATCTTTCAACCTGGAACAGAGTCTGTTGCTGTGGTGGACAAAGTAGCAGACAATGGGGTAGACCATGTGGGGACAGGGTCCTTTGGAAGACCGTGACAAATCACGACCTGCATACCCAGCCAGGGAGCGTGTTCTGACTTCAGCTCAAAAACCCACACATCCTGTTCCTCTACGTAGAAGCTGTGCACCCCAAAGAGAACAAAATAGGAATGGTCACTTCTTGGCTTCTTGGAATGTCCAGCCTTTTCACAATTTAGCTGTTGCTCCATGTGGTAATTACTTTGCTCTGCTTGTGAGCTCAGAGCAATAGTGGTTCCCAATAACTAGAGGCTTAATAAGGCTGAATTATAATGAGTGTCCTGCAGAATTACACACCGCATTAATACCAAATGAGTTCATTAGAAATTCATTAGGCATGATTCCTGTGGCTGCCACAGAAATTAATCACGGAGAGCCAGCAGCGGCCAAGTGGGTGGTGGGAATGGCATGCGGAGTGGGAAGGCCTTTTAGCATCTGACTTTGGTCTGAGACAATAGTTTTTGAGGAGCTCGAGTTGTTTGGGGTATAAGTTTGGAGGTGAAGTTACTTGGATGTTATTAGGTCTGTCCATACTCTTCCTCCTCACCCCTCCCGATACAGCCTGGCTTGGGACTATACCTGTAAACATGGAGGTAGGCCATCTTTTTCAGTACTGAGGAGCTGAGAAGACACAATGGGTACTCATCTGATAACCTGCCCAGTATCAATCTGCTCTCCTCCAATGGAATCCCACTATGTTCCTCAGAGAGATACCCTTGAAGATCCTATGGCCAGAGGGTCTTCATGAGATTGTTGATCAAGATCCCCCCTTACCTTCTCTACTTCTAGGAGGGGAGGCATGCCCTTACCTAGGCCAATGGAGCTTTCTCTCCTTGTGTTTTTATATAACTATATATATATATACACGTATAGATATATATATATAGATAATCAAATCTAAACCCATGTGCCCCACCCTCATCCCCCCACCCAACCAGAGCTCATGTATTCTGCCAAACATGTTTTTCCCTCTTTTCTCAGTCTTCCCGCAATATCGCCATGTGGAGTTGACTGTTTTGAGCACTAGTTCACTGTTTCAGTCAGTCAGTCTTTTGATGCAGTCCTTGTGTTGTTGTTGTTTCCAATATGCATCCACTCCCAACTGCTTGGACAAAAACTCAAGGGGCCGTGCACAAGAAATACTTACAACTAGGTAACTGGGCACTAGCATCCACAGATGAGGGATACCATTCTTCATGTTTGTTTTCTGGGACTGTGTTACTTCACTCAGCATGAATGTCCTCTAGCGTCCAGCCATTTTCCTGCAAAGCTCAATGAGTTGTCTTTCTTTACTGCTTCATAGAACTCCATTGTATAGATGTACCACATTTCTCTATTCATTCATATGATGGCATTTGGGGTTGGGTTCTAGCTCCTTGCTACTGTGAAGGAGCTGCAAATAAACATGGTCCGTGCATGTATCCGGCAGTGGGATGAGTCTTGAGGGTGCATGCCTAGGAGTGGTATGGCTGGGTCAGGTGGCAAGTTCATTCCAAGTCTTCCAAGGGGTTCTCCACACTGCTTTCCATAGTGGTGTACAAGTTTACATTTCCCACCAGCAGTGGATGAGTGTTCCCCTTTCCTTCCCCACAACCTCTCCAGCACTTGGTATCATTTGTTTTCTTGATCCTAGCCAGTCTTATTGGAGTAGATGATGTCTTAAAGTGGTTTTGATTGCATTTCCTTAATGATTACTGATTTTGAACATTTTCATGAGTGTTCCTCAACCATATCTTCTAATTCTCTCCTCGTGAATCTCCTATTCAGTTCTTTGCTCCATCTATTGAGTGGGGTCAATTGTTTCGTCTTTGTTTTTTGAGTATTTATATTCCTGGAATAATGCTTTGTCCAATTGTTTCTTTGGTGAAGGTTTCCCCTCTCGCAACTTGTGGGATTTCTCTTCACTTCTCTTGAATGTGTCTTCTTTTTGATGTAACATAAGCTTTGTTGAGTTTTATGAGATCCGATTTGTCAATTTTGACTCTTAATTCCTTGACAGCTGCTGTCCTGATTTAGGAGTCCCTTTTCCTATGCCTATGTCTTGTAGTCTGCTGCCAACGTTTTTTCTATCGCCTTCAGAGTTTGGGGTTTCACGTTGAGGTCTTTGATTCCACCTGGAGTTGACTTTTGTACTTGTACGGGAGAGGTAGGGGTTTAATTTCATTCTCTCAGTGGTGATCGTTTGCCAACTACCACTGCTGAAGAGTGCTGGTCCTTTTCTCCCATTGTGTCTTCTTGGCCCCACTTGTCAAATTATAAGATGGCTGAATTGTATGTGCTCAAGGTGTTGGATCTTCTCGGTTTTGTTCAATTGGTCAAACAGGTCTGTTTTTGTGTCAGTACCAGGCTGTGTTATGACTATAGCCCTGTAGTATAGTTTTGAAGTCTGGTATAAGATCCCAACCCGGTGTAGCTCTTTTCAGTCAGGGTTGTATTTGGCTATTCGGGGTCTTTGTTTTTCCAAATGAATTTAAGCACATTTTTTTCCAAGCCTGGAAGAAACGCGTGGGGTATTTTGAATTGGGAATGGTGTTAATATATACAAGAGTTTCAAGTAGAATGGGCTTTTGTTTTTTTTTTGGTCTTTTTGAGACAGGTCTCCCTGTAGCACCAGCTTTCCCGGAACTCACTACTGTAGACCAGTGGGGCCTTGAACTCACAAAGAGCTGACTGCCGCTGCTCCCAAGTGCTAGATTAAGGACATCTGCACACCACGCCTGGCAGAATGTCAAGTTTT
>VZQC01009304.1:0-167811 GCA_009823505.1 Rhizomys pruinosus
CCCTCCTTCTTTATGGAGTGTTGACTTGTCTAGGTTTTCAGGCTTTCACTTTTGTTTATAGATTGGTTATTGGAAGTCTAAGTCACTCTCCCCTCCCTCTTCTGAGAGTTCTCCTAATCCAGTCCACTGGATGCTCTCTCTTCCTCAAATCCAATTGTTGGTGGGGGGGGGGATATGCCTGGCGTAGCCCGCGCCCCGGCACCCAAGCAAGCCAGACCCAAGCTCAGGTCTGCTTCCGGCTGCGAGGGGGGAAGGGCGTCCCAGCGGGCTGAGGACCCGAACCTAGCCCCCGCCAGCCACCTGGCCCTCCGCCACCGACCAGAAATCAATTGTCCAGCACTACAAAAGTCACTCTGCCCTAAGCCTTTACCTGGCTAGAGCCATGTTGGACGGCTCCAAGTGTTCCTAACAGGTCCGGACCTGGAGTCCAAACACACCACCCTTCTACGGCTGATTCAGCCACCCAAGCGGGCCAGACCCAAGCTCAGAAGAACTGTGTTTAACATGAACATATATTAGGGTTAGGGATATAGCTCAGTGGTAGTACATGTTCCTAAAATACACACAGCCTTGAGTTCAATCCTTAGAATTACCAAAATGTTAATAATAATACTTGTACATTAATGATGAATGACTTACAACCTTTTTTTCTTTTCACTTTCAATGCCACATTTAAGAAGCTATATGAGAGTCCACATTGTATTATAAAATTTTGCCCAACTATTATGAGTATGCTGAAGGTAGTTGTGTCAGCTTGCCATTGCTGTGAAAACTGCCTGAGATCAATAATTTCAAAGGGGAACAGATTTCAAGGCAGCCAGTAAGCAGAAAGTGTCAAGGTGGAAGGGGTCAGGGCCAAGACAGACCCATTGCGATACCCTTCCCAGTCACCTGCTTCCTCCCACCTCTCCTAACTGTCATAAACTCATACATGCCACAAGTGGGTTTATCCATGAACAAGATGCAAGCTCTCATGACACAACACCTCCCAAAGCCCTACCTTTGAATATTGCTGCACCAGGGACAGTTTAATAAAAGAAGAGCAGCAATATGTCTAGAAAGGAAGCTGATGCATCATTCCCTTTAGAAGATGGAGTTTCTTAGGATAAAGGACTTGGAGGACATGATCGGGCCTTGTACAAGGTGGGAGAAAGAATGTGGGCTTTTCTTTTTGTCTTTTTTTTTTTTTTTTTGAGACAGGGTCTACCCGTAGCCCCAGCTGGCCTAGAACTCACTATGTAGACCAGGCTGTCCTTGAACTCACAGAGATCTGCCTGCATCTGCCTCCCAAGAGCAGGGATTAAAGGCATGTGCCGCCATGCCCAGCTTTATTTTTATTTTTATTTTTTGTTTTTTTTGAGACAAGAGAAAGAATGTTAGATAGAAGCAATATAATAAATGGAGATTTAAACATGATGGGGACTTAAAGGGAAAGAGAGACTTCCATTTAAAACCTGGAGAGGAGCTTCACTGAGAATGGGAACCAGAGGGGACTGCCGGAGAGATGGCTCAGCCTGTTCTCCTTCTGTGCTTCTTCCTTCCTTCTCTTTCTTTCTTTCTTTCTTTTTCTTTCTTTCTTTCTTTCTTTCTTTCTTTCTTTCTTTCTTTCTTTCTTCTTTTTTTTGAGACAATGTCTCACTGTGTAGCCCTGGCTGGCTTGAAACTCTCTCTATGGACCAGGCTGCCTCCAACTCTTGGAGCATGGTCTTCATCTACCTCCTGAGTGCTGAGATTGAAGGTCTGTACTATCATGCTCAGCCCATTTCTCAACATTTCTGAGCCTCAGTTACAAAATGGACACAATATGGGCCAACATCATAGTTAATGTCAGAATTCAATGGCTTAATATGTGTCATGGTACATAATTCAACAATCTATAAATTACTTCATTCAAATGGCCCGTATATTTGAATGGAATAGAATTACAGAAATTTTTCCACAGTGGCTTGAAAGACTACTAGACACATGCAGGTGGGCGTTAAGTCAGAGTGGAGAAGAGCAAGTCCTGAAATGAAGGAAGGCAGCCTTGGGGAGGGGCCTACTCTTGGCTGCAAGACTGTGGGAAGTTCATGAGCCAGACTGTGCAATGAAAAGGGTGAAGACTTAGAGTTGGTGCAGAGACCAAGTGCTATCATCTGAGTTAAATATCTGAATGTAGCAAGGGCTTAATATTTGCTAACTCTCATTTCATCTTATTTTTTTTTAATTTTTTTAAATTTTATTTATTTCTGTATGTGTATGAATGTACTGTCTGCATGTAGGTTTGTACACCCGTGTCATGCAATGCCGCAGAGGTCAGAAGAGGGTGTCAGATTTCCCTGGAACTGGAGTTCTCCTGGAATTGGAGTTTCAGATGGTTCTCGGCCGCCATGTGGGTGCTGGGGATCGAACCTGGGTCCTCTGTAAGAGGAGTCGGTGCTCTTAACCGCTAGGCCATCTCTCCAGCCCCTCATTTTATTTTAACATTGTGTGTGTGTGTTTGTGTGCGCGCGCGTGTGTGTGTGTGTGTGTGTGTGTGTGTATGTGTGAGTGTGCGTGTGTGTACTCTGTATGTGTGTGTCAGTTGAAGGTCAACTTTGTGGAGTTGGTTTTCTCTGTCCACCTTTACACAAGTTCGGGGATTGAATTAAAGTCACCAGGCCTGTGCAACTAGTACCTTTATCTGTTAGCTCTTATTTTACATAGGAAGCCAGGCATGGTAGCTCATGCCCTTAATCCCAGCACTCCAGAGGCAGGGGAATTTCTGTGAATTTGACGCCAGCCTGGTCTACACAGTGAATTCCAGTTCAGCCAGCACTACATAGTGAGACCCCAGATATAAATATATATATATATATAGATATAGTAAATATATATATATAATGTGAACTTTTCTCCTTTAGTTGTTAGTAGTCAGGCCGAATCATTTAGTCTATCCAGCTTTGCGTTAACAAAGTGTTTTGTAATCACTGTGGGAGCCAAGCAGTTAATAAGTATTACTCAAAATAGCCCTAGGACGTTATCTGAGGTTCCTTGTACTTGAGATAAGTTCTTAGAAAGTCAAGGTTACACAGGGAGTTGGTGGGAGAATTAGAAAAAGAATTCTCAAGTCCTTGAGTCTCAGGTCTTTTCTGGCCAATCTGGGTTACTTATCACCATCAAAACCAAACAGTGGTTGCCTAGTTGGTACGAAGGCTAGGCAGACTGCTTGTGCTATGTGTGGGATTGCCTGCAGAAGTTCCCCAGCCTGCTCGCTTCCTTTCAGAAAGGAAATGTGTCAAGTGGGTGGAGGAGGTCAGGATCAAGGGAAAACCTTGGAAATTCCAAAGTTGGTATAAGAACATAGGTTTGGGATTGGGGATTTAGCTCAGTGCTAGAGTGGTTGCCTAGAGAGGTCCCCAGGGAAGGGAGCCTGGGGAACAAGGCAAAGAACACATTTATTTTTTGGTCTTTTTGAGGCAGGGTCTCCCTGTAGCCCCAGCTGGCCTGGGACTGGCTATGTAGAGCAGGCTGACCTTGAACTCACAGAGAAGTCTGCCTGCCTCTGCCTCCCAAGTGCTGGGATTAAAGGCATACCCCACCAGGCCTGGCCCAAACATGTTTCCTTAAGAAAGAAAATACCATAAGCAGATCAAGAATCAAGGAAACCATGAAAAAGAGGGGAAGGGGAAAGGTCCCTAAAGAAAGGCTGTGTGTGCTGATCTGGGTGCTGGGCTCACAGGCCACACCTGCCAGCACCAGTCACCTGGCAGGGGAGTTGTCCACAAGCAAGACTGTGGAGGCTTGAGGAGGGAAAATGAAAGATGCTCTAGTGTCCCCTGGGAGGGGTACAGCAGTCAGCCTGTCCTCTCCCCTCAGGTCCCCGAGCCTGGCAAGCTGGCTCCAGGCATTGAGCACCCCCTACCCCAGGCATGGGCATGGATAGGAACAGTATTAGAATTTCTTTTATAGGTGAAATCCTGTTCACCTATCCCGGCAAACGAGCCCAAGGCCCCTTCCTGGTGAACGTCTCACAAGCAAACGGATGGCTGAGCCGCCTCAAATACAATAGCTCCGAGACAGAAAAACAGAAGCCAAAAGCTGAGTATTAGTAAAATTGTTGCGAGCATGTGGGTGCCAATCCAATAGGCATCAACAAGAGAACCTTACACAAAACAGGGGAGTTTAATGTCCAAAGACCCCCCTTGTTGGAGTAAATGAGGTGGATTCTGAGGAAGGTGGTGTTACATTTTCAAAGGATGAACTTTAGGCCTTCTTTATTGAACTGAAGCATGTATTTAACCTGCAAGTAGCCAACTTTCAGAATGACACTACCAAAAGCAAGGAATGATTGTTGCAAACAATATCCATTGGCAAGGGCCTGGTTCTTTGGCCCAGGCCCCAGGGGACTTTCTTATAAAACAGATTTGTTTACATAACACCATCAGCAGTTGGAGGAAATTCTCTAAGGACACCAAAGACTGGGAAGAGTGTAGAAGGCAGTGCTGGAGCGAGCCACTTAGTGGATTTCGCAGACCCGTGGGCAGGTCGGCTGCCCCAGGACCTCCTCTTGACTTGGGAGTTGACTTCCAGGGAGGCCTCACTTCTTTCCCCTTTTGTTTTTAAACTTCTGAGAACCAACAGAGTAGAATTCAAGTTCATGCTTAGATCACAGCTCTTCTGCAGCCATGCCATCACACACAGCTTCCAAGAATCTTGGTTCCCCAGCTGATGACTTGGGAAGATGTGCCATTGTCTGTGGACCTAACACCAGCACTGTGCAGGGATGGGCAATTTCTGGTGGACGCTGAGGGTCACAAACCAGGCATTTCTCTCAAGCTGAAACCAGAGGGGTGGGTGTTTGAAATGTCTAGACCCTCTGCTTTGAACACCCAGTGTTCCCATTTAAAATTTCACAGGCGTCAGAAAGAGCATCCTGGCATGTCTTAACAGTTGCCAAGGAATGAAGGGTGATTAGACAGACTCTGGGACCCAGCTGTTCCCAGCTCCACTGAGGTCAGAGAAAGGAACATTTTCTATCAGTAGGAAGGGTTGAGTGGTGTGGTAACTTAGACACAAGGCTAGAAAGTTCTTAGGAGTTAGGAAGTTTTACAGGTCGATGCTTGGTGAGGATCCACTGAGTACCCTTGAATAGTCGTCACATGAGGCTGTGGATCTTCTGACTTACTTCCAAACATATCAGGATCAGACACATGTGACCTTAATGAGTGATTCTGCCCACTAATGCTTGAAATCCCTAAGGTCTTGCAGTCCCTGCACAGGCCTCTGAGGAGCTCCGGTCCCGTTGAAGAGAAGGACTGGAACTCAGAGTCTCACTGGCCAAGAAGAATTTCTGAGGGAAGCTACAGAGAGAGAGCTTAATACGAACTATGAAAATTCACTTCCAGCTTCCACCTGGAGGTTGAGTGTAGCCACTTATTGACATTTCTTATTAGTTCATTCCATAATCAAATATTTATTGAGTGCTTTCTGTATTCCAGACACATTCTAGGTTCTGGATAAGGTGATACACATGATAGATAAACTCCCTGCCTTCCCAGAGAAGAAAACAGACGAAAAATAAATATGCAATGTGTCATGAGAAATAAAGCAAGATAACAGGTGTGTAGAGAGTCCTAATAGGGTCCTAGTTCATAAGAACTAATTGGAGACAGATACTGCAATCCGGTCACATTTGAATAAAAAGACATTTGAAAAGTAAGAAGAGCCAGGCGTGGTGGCGCATGCCTTTAATCCTAGCACTTCGGAGGCAGAGGTAGGCGGATCTTTGTGAGTTCAAGGCCAGCCCGATCTACAGAGTGAGTTCCAGGACAGCTGGGGCAACAGGGAAACCCTGTCTCAAAAAAAAAAAAAAAAAAAAAAAAAAAAAAAAATGGAGTCTTATTGTGCTATTCNAAAAAAAAAAAAAAAAAAAAAAAGAAAGAAAAGTAAGAAGAAAGACATGCTGGTATATAGGAGAAAAGCATTGCGGATGAGGGTTTAGCAAGTGCAAAGGCCCTGAGGTTAGAATAAACTTGCAGTGTCTTCCATATGGCCAGGAAGCCACTGCTATTGGATCAGAGTGGAAAGGGGAGAGTGGAAGATGAGACCAAAGGTAGAGCCAAGCACAGCCTCAAATGCCTTGGATCTGAGAGAGACAGGAAAGTTCTGGACAGATTTGAGCAAAGAAATGACAGGCTATAACTAGGATTTTAGAACATTTTATTTGTTATTTTATGTGTATGTGTGTATTGCCTGCATGTATGTAAGTGTACCCATGTCATACAATGCCCGAGGAGGTCTGAAGAGGTCATCAAATCCCCTAGAACTGGAGTTAGGGAGAGTTGTTAGCTGCCATGTGGGTGCTGGGAATAGAACTCTCTGCAGGAGCAGCCAGTGCTCTTGACTGCAGAGCTGTCTCTCTAGCCCATATAACTAGGGTTTTAAAAGAACAAACCTGGCTGCCATGTGGAGATTTAACTGTTGAGGAGGCAAATGGGGGCGGAATATACTCATTTTAAATGGAATTTTAAATATGTATAATTGTAATTGCTACTGGGTTACATAAGGATTTTTTTTTTGACACACAGTCTCCCTGTAGCCCCAGCTGTCCTGGGACACACTATGTAGACCAGGTTGGGCTCAAATTCACAGAGATCCTGCCTCTGCCTCCCAAGTGCTGGGATTAAAGGCGTGCACCACCACGCCCAGCTCACGTAGACTTTTACACAGGTACATATGACAAGTTGAGCATCATCTCCCCTTCTTCATAAGCCCCTCCCTTTCCCTTCCTCATGCCTCCCACTTCCTGTTAGGCTCTTTTGTTCTCCTTAATAGCCTTGTTTCTATTTCGGGTCATATAGACATAAATGATTTAATGAAGCCACATAAAATCTAGTAACCACAGGAGAGAGAGCGTGCAGTGTTTGTCTTTCTGAGACTGATTTAGCTCACTTAATATGATGATCACCAGCTGCATCTGTTTTCCTGCAAATGAACATAGCTTCCTTCTCCTTTATAGCTGAGAAGAATTCCATTGTGTACATATGCCATGTGTTCGTTATCCATTTGGCCGCCCAGTTGATAGCACATCTTAGCTATTGTGGCTCATGCTGCCATAGGGTTGATGTGCCAGTGCCTCTGTGATATGCTGCGAGTCCTGTGAGTAGATACTGGAGTGGCCTACCTGGTCATACACTGGAGTGGCCTGGCTGGTCATACACTGGAGTGGCCTGGCTGGTCATACGCTGGATTGGCCTGGCTGGTGGCTATATACTGGAGTGGTCTAGCTGGTCCTATACTGGAGTGGCCTAGCTGGTCATACATTGGAGTGGCCTGGCTGGTCATATACTGGAGTGGTCTAGCTGGTCACATACTGGAGTACTCTAGCTGGTCATACACTGGAGTGGCCTAGCTGGTCCTATACTGGAGTGGCCTAGCTGGTCATACACTGGAGTGGCCTAGCTGGTCATACACTGGAGTGGCCTAGCTGATCATATACAGGAGTGGCCTAGCTGGTCATACACTGGAGTGGCCTGGCTGGTCACTATATACTGGAGTGGCCTAGCTGGTCATATACTGGAGTGGTCTAGCTGGTCATATACAGGAGTGGTCTAGCTGGTCATATACAGGAGTGGTCTAGCTGGTCGTACACTGGAGTGGCCTGGCTGGTCGCTATATACTGGAGTGGCCTAGCTGGTCATACACTGGAGTGGCCTAGCTGGTCATACACTGGAGTGGCCTAGCTGGTCGTACACTGGAGTGGTCTGGCTGGTCGTACACTGGAGTGGNTGTTTTATAGGAAATTACCACTGTAACAATTGGCTCTAGTTTACAGTTAGGGAGTGGTTTCATTACCATCATGTTTTTCTTTTTCCTATAAAGGGGAGAGGTAGGAAGGTTTCTCAGCATCTGGAAGGTAAACTTCATTAGGGCCCATTATAAACAGTCAATCCCAATATTATTCAGAGAGATGCTCAGTGTCCGTGACTCAGGCAGTCTGAGGTTCCTCTTTCCTTAATGTTCAGATGGGTCAACCTCTCTGCTGGCATCTATTGACTGGTTTCCTTTATTTCTTGTTACTTTGTTTTAGAAATTATTTGTCTATTCTAGATATCAACCCTCTGTTGGATGTACAGCTAGCAAAGATTTCTCTTCTATTCTGTGGGCCGTCTTTTCCCTCAGTTGTTTCCTTTGCTGTGCAGAAGCTTTTTAATTCCATGAGATCAGGTTTGGGCTATCTTTCAATGGCAATGGACGGAATGTCCTGTCGATTGGATTCCGGTATGAAGAGTGTCTTAGTATATTTTTTTTTTCTTGTTGCTGTGATAAAATATTCTGACAAAAGCAACTTAAAGGAGAAAGGCCTTATTTCAGCTTACATTAGAAGGTCCAGCCCGTCACCGTCAGGTAGTCAAGGCAGGAGGAGCTTGAAGCAGGTGCTCACTTTGCACCCACAATCAGGAGCAGAAAGTGAGGAATGAATGTAACTGCTCAGTTTACATCGTCTTTTATACAGTTGGGGACCCCCAGGGAATGGATGGTCCTGCCTTCATTGAAAATAGGTGTTTCTGCATCGAAGATCATCCTCCACAGGCATGCCCAGTGTTTCCTCTCCCAGGTGATTCTAGATTCTACCAAGACATCAATAAGACTCTGTATTACAAAGGAAGAACAGAGAAAGATCATTCCAAGGCTGGGAAGCTAACCAACTGGAAGAACGGAAGGGCCATTTCCTGAAAGGCGAAAGGCTGAAATAGGGTTCTCTGTGGACAACTTAAGTATGTGGTGCCTGGTAGACGGCAAGTGCAAATGTCAAGTCAGCGGTAGGTGGCACCAATCCAGTCTGGAATTCAGTGACAACCAGGCTGGCAGCCTCAACTGAGGACATATGAGCATGGGTTGAGGATGAAGTGCAAGCACAGGTGGCAAGCAGAAGTGGCTGCAGATAGCTGTGGTGGCCTTCAGCAAATGACTATCAGGAAGAGGTGATTCTGACAGCCCACAAAAAGCAAAAGCATAATAACTAAAGGCCTAGCTTACAGGCGAACACCACTTCCATGTGACCATGTGACCACAGTATGTCTGCTAATGAGTAATTGAACCAAAAACTGTCCTTGTTATTATGTGAGACAAAGGAAAGGAAGGAGGACCTGTACACTCAAGTAACGTGAATCATCTGCGCAGGACAATCTAAAGAAGGGATGTGCAGATACATCTAAAATCCTTTTTTATTTTTATTTTTATTTATTTATTTTTTGGTGTTTTTGAGACAAAGTCTCCCTCTAGCCCCAGCTAGCCTAGAACTTTCTCTGTAGATCAGGCTAGCCTTGAACTCAGAGATCTGCCTGCCTCTGCCTCCCAAGTGCTGAGATTAAAGGCATGTGTCCCCATGCCTGGCTTATTTATTTGTTTACTTTTGAGGCAGGATCTCACTATGCAGCCCTGGATGGCCTGGAAATCTCTATGTAGGCCAATTGACACTGAACTCACAGAGATCTGTCTGCCTCCAAGTGCTGCCATCACATTTGGTACAGTAAGATACTTTTAAAAAAGTTGTTATTATTATTGTGCGGATGTGTGTGTTTTATAGTACAAGTGTTTGTTCAGTAGGTAAACATCATGTGCTTGGTAGCCTGCTTACACAGCAATGAAAAGACCCTGTCTGGGTCAAAGGTGGAAAGGCCAGGAAAGACACTTGAAGGCTGTCTGCAGATCTCCACATCAGCACAGGGTCATGCATTGCCTGCACCCCCCCCCAACATGCACATATATGCACACACACACACACACACACACACACACACACACTACACTATAAACACACAGAAAATAAAATTATTTAAAAGTGGTATTAAACTCAAAATCCAGAGTCACCTCTGCTCCTCCCAAGCCCTGTTATCCCCCAAGACTTCACTTAAAACATGGATTCGAAAGTAAAATCATGCAGGGTTTCAAGACCTCAGCTGCAAAGCAGGAAGGAAACGAAACCACAACGTGGCCCTTCCGAGCAAAGGGTCCTCTATGAATGTGCAGGTTCCATGCTCAGAAGCTGACCCTGCTGCAAGAGCCCCACCACTAAATACCCAATTTCAAAGGGCTAGAGAGTGTCACTGTTTGGCCTCAGGGGTCCAGAGTACAGACACTTAAAGAAGGCCACAAAGATGAATGTTGAGTATCAGTGGATGTAGCAGGCACTCCTCCCATCTCTCTTTTTAAGGAAAAAAAATGTTTCCTTTCTATTTGTGTATGGTCACACGTGTTCCTGTACCCTCAGAGGCCAGAAGAGGGCATGAGAGCCTCTGGAGCTGGGGTTATAGGCAGTTGTAAGCTGTCTGCTCTGGGTGCTGGGAATTGAACTCTGGGTAGCTGAGCCATCTCTCCAGTTCCTCCTCTCTACTGCTTGACCTGCTTTCTCTCCTCTCATTAACTTTTTTTTTTTCCAAAAGGAATGCACATCTCAACTCAGTTTCTAATGTCGTCTAATAAACCCTGCATTTCTTGCATTTCTCCCTTCCTATTCTGCCTGTGATTTTCCTCTGGTTTGATTCAGAACGCTATCATGAGGACTTGGTGGCTCCTAGGCAACAGAACTTACTTTTTGCAGTTCTGGGGCTGCAAAGTTCAAGGGTAAAAAGACTGCAGAGTTGGTATCCACCGGGGCTTGTTCTGCATAGACAGTTGTCTTTTCATTGTAACCTCACAAGCCAAAAATGACAAAGGACATTTTTTGAATGTTCTATTTATTATTTTTACTTTTTATGTATGAGTGCATTGCCTGCATGTATTTAAGTGCATCCATGTCCTGTAGCACCCATGGAGGTCAGAGGGATCTCCTGGAACTGGAGATATGGACAGTTGTTAAGATGCCGCAAGGATGCTGGGAACCAAACCTGGGTCCTCTGCAAGAGTAACCAGTGCTCTTAACTGCTGAGGCACCTCTCCAATCCCAATTTATATATATATTTTTTAGATTTATTGATTTTTATTTTATGTTTGTGAATGTTTTGCCTGCATGTATGTAAGTGCACTACATGTATATAATGCCCATGGATACCCCTGGAAATGGAGTTACAGTTGTTAGCCACCATGTGGGTGCTGGGAACTGAGCCTGGGTACTCTGTAGGATGAGCCAGTGCTCTTAACTGCTGAGCCATGTCTCCAGCTTCAGGAATCTTCTCTAAAAGAACATTAGTTTGGAATATCACCTCCCAAGGGCTTCATCCCTTTCTGCTGTCATCTTGGTCATCCTAAGGGTTAGAGTTTCAACACACAATTATTTGGAAGGAGACATAAACATGCAGATACATAGCATCTTCTTTGTCAGATCTAAGCCAGTGCCCTCATGTTCCTTTAAAACAGCTTTTGTTATCGTCCTTTCCAAGATCAATCTCAATTCTCAAAAACACTTCTACAGCCATAGCCCAATCATGGAGTTGTCACTGGGCTTGGTTGCTTTTAGCTAATTCTATGTTGTGTTCATCTCTTCAACTAGGTTATGATCTTTGACTCCAATAATTCTCTCACCATTCTTTGACATACCTCACAGTTCTCACAGCTGCTCCATCACTTTCAGGAAATGATCGAATAAGTGAATGTATGAAAGTAAAATAAAAATGTAGGATGGAAGTCAGGAAATCTGAGGCCACATTTTTTTCTTTTCTTTTCTGTTCTGTTCGTATATTTTCTCTTCCTTTTTTTTTTTTTTGGTCTTTTTGAGACAGGGTCTCCCTGTAGCCCCAGCTGGTCTGGAACTCACTATGTAGACCAGGCTGGCCTTGAACTCACAGAGCTCTGCCTGCCTCTGGCCCCTGAGTGCTGGGATTAAAGGCAACCATGCCCAGCTGCATGATTTTCTTTTTGTTAATCTGTTTTATTTTATTTATTTATTTTTGTCTTTTTGAGACAGGGTCTCTCTGTAGCTCTGGCTGTCCTGGAACTCACTCTGTAGACCAGGCTGGCCTTGAACTCACAAAGATCCACCTGCCTCTGCCTCCTAAATGCTAAGATTAAAGGCAAGAGCCTCCAGGCCCAGCTTTCTGTTTTATTTTTAATCTGTCTTTTACTTATTTATTTGTTTGCTTATTTGTTTATTTAGTTTTATTATTGCGACAGAGTATCACTATATAGCCCATGATGACCTGGAAATAACTCCTTAAGTAGCTGAGACTGGTCTCAAACCTGAAGCTCTCCTGCCTCATCCTATCAGGCACTAGGGATTATGGGTACACATCTCCACAACTGACTCTATAATGGCTTTTCTGAACACAATATTTGACAACTGTGAATGTAATTCTTCTGCCTGTTTTTCCCATTTATTAACTGAGACATCTCCAGTTTCCTTTTACTTCATCCATGAGAAATTGCGTCATGACCATCATTGTTAGAATTTCCTGGGAGATTAGAACTATAATAGTACCACAGTTCAGTCAGCTCTTTCCTGTCAGTTCCCATGGGGCTAGTGGAAACAAAAATTTAAATATTTAATTATCCTATCTAGAATTATGACCTTAATACTTAATGTTTATAATCACTGATTGTAAACAAATATAAGTAAATTATATAGAGTAAGCCGGGTGTGGTGGTGCACACCTTTAATCCCAGCACTAGGGAGGCAGAGGCAGGCAGATCTCTGAGAGTCCAAGGCCAGCCTGGTCTACATAGAGAGCTCCAGGCCAGCTGGAACTAAAGGGAGACCCTGTCTCAAAAAGACAATAAATAAATAAATAAATAAATAAATAAATAAATAAATAAATAACAGAGTCTTGAAAAAAGACTTCAGTATTAGACATTAGAAACATACCTGGGAGATCCCCTAAGACCTCCTGAAGCACAGGTAGGTAGGTAGGAGCTGGGTGCTCCAGCAAGGCGGATTGTTGTTTGACTTAATCTAGTTAATCTAGTTGTCCTTGGTTTAATTGGCTTTTGTGGCTGTGGGGGCGGAGTTATGCTCCCAGCTGGTATAAAAGGTGGGGTTGTGTGAGTCTTGAGATCAGAGATCTCCCAACTCCCCCCTCCCCACACCAACTGGGATTACGAAGGCATCTGAAGGAGGCAAGCAAAGCAAGCCTTCAACACAGTGAAGAGGCATTCGGGTCTCACATTGGAATACAGGCAAGGAGAAGCCTATATGCCAGGAACACAAAGAAGAGACAATATGGGAAAGGTGCTGGATAATCCCACACCAATCTCTACCAACCCTGTGGAAGATTCCTAGAGTGGGATCCTCCTGGGGATGGCCCAGAACACAGATATCAGAAACAAAATCGTAAAGAAATGCAAGATTATAAAGAGCAAATCAAATAATTAAGAAAAGAGAATGAAGAACTCAAGAAGGAAGTGGAACACTGAAAAGATCCCATGTTGAAAAAGATAAGGAAACCGACCAGTGAAGCAAAGAGCTACAGGAAGGGATTAAGAAGCTCCAAAAGGAAGTGGAAATACTAAAGAAATCAGAAGAGGAAAGGAAATCAAACACTCATCCAATCAAGAGGAAAGAAATGGAAAAAGCCTCAGAAGCAGAATGGAGGAAGCAGAACAGGGAATATCAGACCTGGAAGATAACACAGAACAACTAAAAACCTCAAGTAAAGATTATGAAAAAAATTTAAAATACACAAAAGTGGAACAACCAGGAACTGTGGGACACTATGAAAAGATCAAACCTCAGCATCATAGCAATAGAGGAAGGAGAAGAATCCCAAGAGAATGGTATTAAATAGATCTTCAACAGAATAATAGATGAAAATTTCCTCAAACTAAAAAAAGACAAACCAATACAAATACAAGAAGCACATAGAACTCCAAACAGACAAGATCAGAAAAGAAAGTCTCCACGCCACATCATAGTTAAAATTCTGGACACCCAAAACAAAGACAAAATCCTTAAAGCCACAAGAAAAAAACAACAAGTGACCTATAAGGGGAAACTTATCAGCATTACAACTGACTTCTCAGTGTAAACTATGAAAGCAAGAAGAACGTGGAGCAAAGCATTCCCAGTGTTAAAGGACTATAGATGCCAACCCAGGTTACTATACCCAGCAAAAATGTCAATTATAATTGAAGGAGAGAGAAAAACCTTCCATGACATAAACAAGATGAAAGATTACATATCCAGAAAACCAACCCTTCAGAGAATACTTGAAGCAATTCAAAAGACAGAAGAAAGGAGCAACCATCCCCAGGCACCTAGAGAGAGAAATCAATAAAAGCATAACTGCAGAAGCAAAAAACTAAACCAAAACAACAAATGGATAATAAGGCAAAAGGAAGCAACATAAACCTATCAGTCATAACCTTAAGTATTAATGGACTAAATTCCCCAATTGTTCTAGTTTGACTTCCATTGCTGTAACAAAACACTCTGACCAACACCAACTTGGGGAGGAAAGGGTTTATTCAGCTTACATCTCCTGGGTCAGAGTTCATCACTCAGGAAGCCCAAGGCAGGAACTCAGGGCAGGAACCTGGAGGCAGGAGCTGAAGCACAGACCATGGAGGAATGCTGTTCACTGGCTTGCTCCCCTGGCTCATGCCCAGCCTGCCCTCTTATACCATACACAACAACCTGCCCAGGGTGACACCACTCATTGTGGACCGGGCCCTCCCACACTGCTCCACCATCAAGACAATACTGCACAGATGTGGCCACAGGACAATCCAATGGAGCCAGTTCCCCAATTGAGGCTCCCTCAACCCAGGTGTGTCAAGTTGACACTAAAGCTATCCAGCACAATTGACCCCTGGTCAACTTGACACACAAAACACATCACTATTAAACCACCACCTTTCCAGTTCTTATCCCCAAAGTATGATGTTAACATTATTCACAACCTAAGACAATACATCCTTAAAAGCCCCACAGTACTTAAAATGTCCAAACACTTAAAAGTTCACAGTCCGTTAAAAGTCTCTTAACTGTGGGCTGCTGTAAAATCCAAAACAAGTACTGTCTTATTTCAAAGGGAAGAATCAGGCACTCTCAAACAAAACCTAAGTCCAGCAAAGTAGCTCAAGGCTGGACACCTGGGATTCACTCACGATCTTCTGGGCTCCAAAGGGTTTCGGCAGCTCCACCTCTCCGACTCTGCCGTCCGTGGCACACACAGTTCATCTCGCAGGCCCAGGCCAACTCCATTCCACACCTGCCGCTGCTCTTGGTGGTCTTCCCATGGTCCTGGCATCTCCAAAAAGCTGGGGTCGCCACTGAAACTGAGGCAGCACCTTCACCAATGGTCTCTTCTGACCTCTCTTGGTGCAAAGCCTCAGCTTCTCTCCATGACCCCTGCAAACCTGGGGTCTACACTGCAACTGAGGTGCACTTCCACCAATGGTCTTTCCTGACATCTCACAGTGCCATGCCTCGGCTGCTCTCTGTGACCCCCTCAAATTTCAACACCAGAACCATAGGGGAGACTCTTACACGTTACCAAGTCCTGCTTCTGGCTCGAGATGGAGGCTCAGGTCCAGCCTGCCCTCTTATACCATACACAACAACCTGCCCAGGGTGGCACCACTCATTGTGGACCGGGCCCTCCCACACTGCTCCACCATCAAGACAATGCTGCACAGATGTGGCAACAGGACAATCCAATGGAGCCAGTTCCCCAATTGAGGCTCCCTCAACCCAGGTGTGTCAAGTTGACACTAAAGCTATCTAGCACATCAATCAAAAGACATAGACTGGGAGATTGGATTAGGAAACAGAACCCACTGATATGCTGTCTACAAGAAAAACATCTTACCTTCAAGGACAGTCACCACCTTAAAGTGAAAGGATGGAAAAAAATATTCCAAGCAAATGGTACCAAAAAGAAAGCAGGTGTTGCTATTTTAATATCAGACAAAATAGACTTCAAAGCAAAAGAAATCAGAAGAGACAAAGAAGGCTATTACATTTTTATAAAAGGAACAATTCACCAAGAAGATTTCACAATTATGAACAAATATGCACCAAAATCTGGTGCACAAACTTTATAAAGAAAATTCTCCAGGACCACAAGTCACAAACTAAGCCCAGTACACTCATAGTAGGGGACTTCAATACCCCACTGAGCCCTTTGGATGGGTCAACAGGACAAAGAATAAACAGAAAGACATCTGAACTGAAAGATATGATACCCCAAATGGACCTCATAGACCTCTACCAAATATTCCACCCTAATACCAGAGAATACACTTTTTAATCAGCACCCCATGGAACATTCTCCAAAATCAACCACATACTGGTACAGAGAAGAAACCTCCACAAATACAAAAAGATTGAAATAATTTCATGTATTCTATCAGACCATAGTGCAATAAAGCTCAACGTCAACACCAGGATAAGCCTTTCTAAACAAATTGTTTAGAAGGATACAAACAGAAGTAATTCTCCCAAATTCCTTCTATGAAGCCAGCATCACTCTATTACCAAAGCCTACAAGAACACATGGAGACTAAAAACACACTCTTGAAAAATGAATGGGCCAAGGAAGAGATAAAGAAAGACATAAAAGCATTCCTGGAACTAAATGACAATGACAATACAACACAACAAAACCTATGGGATACCTTAAAAGCAGTCCTAAGAGGGAAGTTTATAGCCCTGGGTGCCTACATTAGAAAAACAGAAAGAGCACAAGTGAATGATCTAACACTACAGCTAAAAGCACTTGAGAGGCAACAACAGATGAACCCTAAACGCAACAGACAGGAAGAAATAACAAAAATCAGAGCAGAAATCAATGAAATAGAAACAAAGAAAACAATACAAAAAATCAATGAAGCCAAAAGTTGGTTCTTTGAAAGAATAAACAAGATAGACAGACCTCTAGCCCAGTTAACAAAAAGAAAGAAGGAACAACTCCAAATCAATACAATGTGGATGAAAAGGGAAATATCACAACAGCAAGGAAAGATCGCAGAAAATCATACAGGAAAACTTAAAAAACCTATCTCTCTACCAGTTTGAAAATCTAGAAGAAAGGATGAATATCTGCAAATCCTGGGTACTCACCAAAGCTCTAACCAAAGGTAGAGTGACAACAGCTTAAACAGACCCATAATTTCTGAGGAATTAAAGACTGTAATACAGAAACCTCCCAACTAAAAAAGCCCCCAGGGCCCAGACGGTTTCACAGCAAATTTTATAAAACATTTCAGAAAGACCTACAACCTTTAGCTGAAATTGCTTAGAAGGATACAAACGAGGGAATTCTCCCAAATTGCTTCTATGAAGCCAATCATCATCTATTACCAAAAAACAGGCAAAGATAAACTAAAAAGGAGAAAATAGCCCATCTCCCTAATGAACACAGATGCAAAATTCTAAACAGTGATACTGGCAAATCGCCAGATCAGACCCACATCAAGAAGATCATCCATCTAGACCAAGTTGGATTCATCCAGGATGCAGGGATGGTTCAAATAATAAAATCACTAAAACTCATCAAGCACATTAAAATGGAATGAATGAAGACAAAAAACGACACCCTCATCTCATTGATGCTGAAAAAAAGCCTTTGACAAAATCCAGCATCCCTTCATCTTTAAAGTCCTAGAGGGGATTGGATTGGAGGGATCATTTCTCAATGTTATCAAAGCCATATTACAGGAAACCCACGCCAAAATCATCTAAATGGGGAAAAGACAGAAACATTCCCTTTAAGGTTGGAATCGGAGGCTGCCCCCATCACCACTCCTTTCCATATAGTGCTTGAAACCCTTTTAGGGCAATAAGGCAAGAAAAGGAAATAAAGGGTATAACGTGGAAAAGAGGAAGTCAAGCTATCCTATTCGATGATGTATGATTGTTTACTTAAAGGGTGCTAAAAAATCCACCCAAAAAATCTAGAAATGATTAACAGCTTCAGCAAAGTGGCAGGATACAAATTAACCTAAAAAAAATCAGTGGCCTTTTTTTACGCCAAACCAAGCAACTGGAGAAGGAATTCAAGGAGACTTCCCACTCACAATAGCCTCAAAACATAAAATACCTAGGAACAAACCTAACCAAAGACACCAAAAGATCTCTACAACAAAAAATTTAAAACTTAGAAGAAAGAAATTGAGAAGACATCAAAGATGGAAAAAACTCCCATGCTCATGGATTGGAAAAATTTACATGTATGTAAAATGTCCATTCTACCCAAACTCTGTAAGATTTAATGCAATATCCAATTAAAATCCTCAAGAGTTCTTTCACAGGCTGGAAAAAAAGTCCTTAAATTCATTGGAAAAACAAAAGCTCTGAATAGCCAAAACAACAAAACGAGTGAAAAAAAGAGCAACACAGGGGGGATTTTTACCAACTTCAAAACTATATTACAAGCGTATAGTCATTATAAAAACAGCTGGTTACTGCCACAAAAATAGACCTCGTTGACCAATGGAACAAAACTGAAGACCAACCTTGACCTGAACACAACACTCCAATTTCGGCGACATTACATATTTGACAAGGGGGCCAAGCAGAAGTACCAATGGAAGAAAAGACAGCACTCTCAGCAAGTGGGTTTGGCAAAACTGGATCACCCACTTGCTAGAAGAATGAAATTAAAACCCCTCTACCTCTCTCCCTGTACAAAAGTCCAACTCCAGATGGCATTATTAAAGAAACCTCAGCGTGAAACACCAAAACTCTGAACCTGTGCTAGAAGAAAAAGTTGCGCCAAGCATCTACAAGACATAGGTGTAGGAAAAAAGACTTCCTAAACCAGACAGCAGTTCTGCGCACGAATTACGGTGACAATTGACAAATGGGACCCACTCAAACTCAAAAGGCTTCTGTACAGCAAAAAAGAACAATCAAGGAACGATGAAGAGACATCCCACAGAGTGCTGAGGAAACATCTCACACAGAACACATCTGACAAAGCAATGATTTCCAGGAATATATAAATACTCAAAAAAAAAAAAAAAAACAAAGAAGAAAGAAAACAAATGACCCACTCAATAGATGGAGCAAAGAGCTGAACAGAGAATTCACAAGTGAGGAATTAGAGATGGCTGAGAAACAGCTTAAGAAGTGTTCAACATCACAAATCATTAAGGAAAAGCCACTTTAAGATACCATCTTACTCCAATAAGACTGGCTAGGATCAAGAAAACAAATGATACCAAGTGCTGGAGAAAGAGGAACACTCATCCACTGCTGGTGGGAATGTAAACTTGTACAGCCGCTATGGAAAGCAGTGTGAAGAACCCTTGGAAGACTTGGAATGAACTTGCCACCCGACCCAGCCATACCACTCCTAGGCATGTACCCCCAAGACTCACCCCACCACAGAGATACATGCATGGCCATGTTTATTTCAGCTCTCTTCACAATAGCAAGGAGCTGGAACCAACCCAAATGCCCCTTAACTGACAAGTGGATAAAGAAAATGTGGTACATCTACACAATGGAGTTCAATTCAGCAGTAAAGAACGATGACATCATGAGTTTTGCAGGTGTTAGGATTATTCAAACCCGAGTCCGAAAATCCCCGCACCAGGGGGCTGGAGAGATGGCCTAGCGGTTAAGAGTGCCGACTGCTCTTGCAGAGTACCCGGGTTCGATCCCCAGCACCCACATGGCGGCTGAGAACCGTCTGTAACTCCAATTCCAGGAGAACTCCAGTTCCAGGGGAATCTGACACCCTCTTCTGACCTCTGCGGCATTGCACGACACGGGTGCACAGACCTACATGCAGACAGTACATTCATACACATAAAAAATAAATAAATAAAAATTAAAAAAAAAAATCCCCGCACCAACAAAGGAACAGCAAAGAATGCAATATGCAAACAGGCGTTTATTGTGAGACTGGCTAGCCAGGGCCAAGCCTCTTTCCCGACGCACAGGTCAGGACAAGCTAGGCAAGACCCTGAACAAAGGGATCCTGTTATATTTATAAGTCCTTCAGGCCTTTGTCCTGAAGCCCGCGTTTTTTGGCCAACCATTTTGTACCAGCACATATAATTGTAATCTATCAGTTTAAACATGCCTTACCTATTATCCAATGGGTTTAACAATTAACATTGCATAGTTCCCGCTCAAGCAGTGAAACCCCTCAACTGTCAAGTAGATAACAGCTTTGAACATTTGCTTGTGGGCAGGGTTTAGCAAGCCATGAGTAAGCTACTTTGGGCTGTAAATTAGAAACTTTCCTCCTGACGGCCTGGTTTCTCTCAGCATGTGCCTTGGGGTCTGTCCTCACACAGGAAAATGGCTGGAGCTAGAAGACATCATGCTGAGTGAAGTAACACAGTCCCAGAAAAACAAACGACGATTGGTGTCCCTCATCTCTGGATGCTAGTGCCAATTACCTAGTTGTAAGTATTTCTTGTGTATGGCCCCTTGAGCTCTTGTCCAAGTAGTTGGGAGTGATGCATGTTGGAAACAACAACAGCAACAACAATAATAACAACAACAACAACAACAACAGAAAGGACTGCATCAAAGACATGACTGAAATGGTGAAATTCTGCTCAAAACAGTCAACTTCCACATGGAGAATATAGAGAAGACTGAGAAAGAGATGAAAAGCATGTTTGGCAGAACACATGAGCTCTGGTGGGGTGGGGGCATAGGGTGGGGGACACGGGTCTAGATTTTATAATCTTGTACAAAATATATATTAAAAAAATTTTTTAAGTAAAAATAAAGAAACATACATGTAGTGTGTGGTCAAGCATTAGTTTCACTATTCCATGCATCATCGGGATCTCTAAGACAAGATTTTGCCATGTATCTTAGTTTAACAATTGGGTCAAACACAAAATGACTATAGATTTAGATAGGCCCTTGGTGGCTTGGACTAGTTCCATCAATTTGGTAATTTCTAGGCGCATGGCATAGTGTGCTTCTGCTATCCATTGGCGAGCCAGTGCCTTATGGAAGATTGGTCTTCCATCTCCTAAGTGGAACCATTCATCTTCCCCTCTTTTTGCCCATAAGCCTCTTGCCTGGGTAATCTCTTCCTTGGAATATGAAGGTTCTTGAGGAAGGGAGCAGATGGGAAGGATGGGTAATAGCTTGGTCAAGGAGGTTGAGTCTTCTGCTGCCTTCTTTGTGGTTCTGTCAGCAAAAGCGTTACTCTGAGCCTTCTGGTGGCCTCTTTGCTCTGGGCTTTGCAGGGAATGATGGATACCTTTCTTGGAAGCCATTTTTCTCCTTGCTTTTAATGTCTTTTCCTGCAGAAGTTAACTCTCTTTCATGGTACAAGGCTCCATACATGAGCAGTAGCAAAGGCATATCTACTATCTGTGTAGATGTTGACCGTCCCTCCACCCCCAGCATATTTTAGGGCCTAGGTCAGACCAGTAAGCTCAGCCTTTTGAGCAGAGGTTCCATAATCCAGGCTTTGTGCCCACACTACCTGATCAGAGGTGACAACCTCTGCTCCAGCACATAGGACTCCATTCTGGACAAAACTGCTTCCGTCTGTGTATAAGGTCATCTTGACTTTTTAAAGGGGGTCTCATGGGTTCTCTGACTCTGGTGAGGATATCCAGGACTTACAGGCAGTCATGAGTTACTTCCTTAGTGGACTCTACTGGGAGGAAGGTGGCAGGATTCAGTGTCTCTGTCTTAGAGAAAGTTATTCTCCGGGGTCCAACTACAGAACCTGATATTGGGTGATGCGAGTGTTGGACACCCAATGGTCAAGTGGGGCTCTCAAGAGCATCTCCATTGAGTGAGGGCAGGTGATTTTAAGGTCTTGCCCAAGTGTTAGCTTCGATGCTTCTTTGACCAGAATAGCAGTGGCGGCAATGAGTGGCAAACAATTAGGCCACCCAGAAGCCACAGGGTCCAACCTCTTAGACAGGTATGCAACAGGCCTTTTCCATGGCCCGAAGGTCTGGGTTAAAGCTCCTTTTGCTATTCCACTGGCCTCATGCATAAATAAGTGGAAAGGTTGGGTCACATCAGGCAGGGCCAGAGCTGGGGCAGACATCGAAGCCTGCTTAAGGGATTCAAAGGCTGGTGCTCCACATCAACCCAAAGAAAAGAGTCTCTGCTTTCCCTGTGGCAGCATACAGAGGAGTGGCAATCTCTGCAAACTGAGGTATCCAGAGTCTACAGTATCCTGCAGCTCCTAGGAATTCCCAAAGCTGTCTGCAGTTGGTTAGAACAGAGATATTAGAAATACTGAATTCTTTTATTTCCCAGGAACCTCTTACCTTTTTGGAGATTGTATCCCAAGTAAGTGACATTGAGAGAACATACCTGGGCCTTCTTGGCTGAGACCTTGTACCCGAGGTGGTCTAGCTCCAGGAGTCAGTCTCTGGATGCCTGACAACAGCTCTCAAGGTCTTCTGTCACTAGGAGTAGGTCGTCTACAAACCAGAGAAGAGTGACCCCAGGGTGTTGTTTTCAAAAAGACAACAGATTGTTCTGCAGGGCCTCATCAAACAATGTGGGAGAGTTCTTGAACCCTTGGGGTAATCTAATCCAGGTGAGATGTCCATTGAAAGACCCATCTGTGTCTGTCCACTCAAAGGCAAAGACAGGCTGGCTAACTTTGGAGACAGGTAGAAAAGAAGGCATCCTTAAGGTCAAAGACAGTGTAAATCTTCATGTTGGGACCCAATTCACTCAGAAGGGCCTAAGGGTTTGGAACAGTGGGGTGGATTATCTCTATCCTTTTATTGACTTCTCTTAGATCCTGTACCAGTTGGAACTCAGAGGTCCTGGGTTTGGGTACTGGTAGAAGAGGCATGTTCCAAGCAGAAAGGCAGGGAACCAGCATGTTGCGTTGTCTGAGGGGATTTATGTGTTTTGCTTTTCCTTTTCTGGCTTCTAAGCTGATAGGGTACTGTCTGACCTGCACAGGCTGGGCAGTGGCTTTAAGTTCAATTATCAGAACCTGTGGTTGAACTGATAGTCCAGGTGGGTTAGTTTCTGCCCAGAGGGTAGGAATTTCTTTCATTTCTTTCTTTCATTTCATTTCTTTCTTTAAAGACATGTAGAGGGGAGTTCCTCAGTGACACCTGAATCTAGGAGGTGGTACTCCTCTGACAGAGGACAGGTGACTGGGACCCAAGTGGGAGCCTGAAAGTTCAAGTCCAGGGCCCCTTGGTAAACTGTAGCTTAGCCTTTAATTTGTGGAGCAAGTCTGTCCCTGGCAAGGGGAAAGGACAATCAGATAGGCAGAGAAAAGAGTGGGTAACAGTCCCAGCCGCCAAATCAGTGAATTAAGCCTGGACATGTAGATATCCCTGGACCTGGAGGCGGCCCCCTGGCTAACTGATTTCTCCTGTCTTTTTGCCTAATGGCTCCTTTAAAACAGAAAAGGAAGCCCCTGTATCTATCAGGAAGGTGGTATCTTTCCCTTCTACCTGTAATGTCACCATCTACTCATGTGGGTAGATGGAAAAACCGTGGCCCCCTCAAGCCTCTGTGATGGGCAACACCCATCTGGCCATGGAAAGGGGCTGCTTACCTTGACCTTTTTTAGGACATTCATTCTTCCAGTAGCCTTCTTCCTTGTAGTAGGCACATTGATTCTTGGTGAGTGGGGTTTGCTTCCCCTGTCAAGCAGCAGGGACTCTAGGCTCACCACCTCACCTAGGCTGACTCGCCCAGGCAGTGGTCCCATCGCCACGACCACTGCCACCAATACCTTACTGATTGCTTTTCCTTACTGCTGGGCTGGAGTGTCGCAGTTAACATACACCCTGTTTGCTATCTCAACCAGTTCAGACGTACCTTTGTCCTAAAATCCTTCTAGCTTTTAGAGATTTCTCCTAATATCTGGAGCTGACTGGGTAACAAAGGCTATGTCAATAGTCCTCCTATTCTCAGGGGCTTCCCTATCAATGGGACAGTATGGGTGATAAAACTGGTGCAACCTCTCTACAAATGCCCCCGGTGCCTCATCAGGGCCCTGCACTTTTTTGATTATCTTAGAAAGATTAGTGGGCTTTTTGGTGGCCATTGTAAGTCCCTGAAGAAGAGTCTGGTGGCACTCGACAAGCATCTCTCATCCAGTGTGGGAGTTGGGGTCCCAGTCTGGTCACTGACTTGGAAACACTTCCTCAATCCAAGCCTGGTTCTGGACAGGCAAACTGTCTGGCCCTAGGACCACTCAGGCTGCCTCCTGAAAAGTCCTGGTTCTTTCCTCCCTGGTGAATAGGATCTGCAAATCCTGATGACAATCCTCCCAAGTGGATTGATGGGCTGAGAAAATGGGGCTGAGCAAACTCTGAGCCCATCAGGATTTTCTGAAAATGGGAGCTTCTGGGCCTTCCAATTATATAAGTCCTTGGTGGAAAATGGAGCATAAATCAGAACAGGCCATTCCCTGGGTTGAGCTACCTCCCATAGAGAGCACAACATCATTGGCCTTTTGGAGTACTCGGACCACAGAATGGGTGTGGGGAGGGCTCAAGATCTGAGTGTCTTCTGTAGAAGAGCTGGAGGTCCCTGGAGGGGCATTTTGAGACTGCCCAGCTCCTTCGAGGTAAGGTGGGTCCTCCCTTTCTTCCCTGTGAGCCTGGAGAACAGGGTATAGGGGCTCGAGGGAAGCCTGGGGGCACTGGGCGTAGTCTTTGCAACTGCTGGCAGACGGAGCATAGGTTCAGGGCCAGACAGCTCCTTGAACCAAGGGAGAGGTCTCTCCAAAAGGTCATCCCAAGCCACAGTGTAAGGCATGTGGTTGGAGTGATATCTCTGACAGACTTGGCATATCGTTCTGGCTTGGACCTGGTTCATAGAACCCTGGTGAGGGGGGGCAATCAGCCCTGGGAAAGCAGGGCCATTCTAACTCACACAGAGTTTGGAGTCAGCCCGGTTTGATCTTGATAAAGCCAAAACTCTGGGCTCTCCTCCTGAAATCAGAAAAATGGTCAAGGATCCATTCCAAAGGAGTTTGAGGTTGGGAGGGCCTGTGGCCCATGATTACAACAACATTGACAGATTCGACAGAGATCACAACTCCATCAGACAAAAGGGAGAAATAGGGAAGCAGAAAACACAGAGACGGATAGTGTGGACCAGATGGAATCTGTGTGCATTTAGCAGAGGGGAAAGACACAGGACACAGAACACAGAGAGAGACAGGGCGGACCGGATGTGCACAGTCATTCGGTGACCACCCACCCCTCAGTCACACATTCAACTTCTAGACACTTAGGGCGCTGTTCTCAGGAAATGTGCACCAATCTGCCTGTCTTGCTGCCAGTTTTGTACAAATGCAATCATGGGCTCCCCAGTTGGGTCTATCCCGGACAGATGCGGTCACCGGCTCCCGTAGGGCCTATCCTGGACACATTAGACAAAGGACAGAGGTGAAAAGCACAAACCTCAAAGACAGACAAATTAGACCAAAGGAGACTCACAGGGGCCAGCCTGTGACAGGCAGACAATTCCTGATGACCAGAAACAACGTCTCCATCTGGTCACCTAGGGGGCTTCGGGCCAAGTCCAGCCACCCCCTAGGGTCCGACAATCACTCAACATGGTGTGCACCTTATTTGTCAACAGAATGGCCTCTGCATATGTGTCTAGATGTCTGGTCGCAGAGGAAAGCTGAAGCACCGAGGCAGGAAGGCCGGGGCTGGGGAATGTCTCCCAGAGGCGCCCCCCCCCCCCCCGACTCCGGCAGTTCCCTGTCTTGGGTCGCCTGTGGGAGAGTGCTATGTGGGTGGGACCTCCAAATGTTATAGGCTGCAGAAATAAGACCAGTCTGACCTGATCAGGTTTTGAATGATTTTATTACAGCTGGCACATCCTTCATTTTGAGAGGAGGAATGGCCCTGGCCTTAATATAGAGACAGGCAATATAGGTTTCTTCAGCCAGTTAGGTTACAGCATATCAGCATTAGCACAGCATTAGGTAATCTTAGTAAATTGAAACTCAAAGGAAATTCCAGTAGTTATACATTGGCTGAAGGAAATAGAAGTTCAACTTAATGGTTGACTGTAAAGCAATCTTGGAGACTGAAGCCTGGTCCCTGAGTTTGCTGGGCAAAGGCTCCAGCACTGAGCCAAACTCTGGGCCTGCACGGATGAAATTCTGAGCCTGGCTCCTGGCACTCTCTTCTCCCACTCGGGGGCTTTTTCTTCATTACCAGCTCCTTTCCTTTTGTACCCTCCACTCCCCTCTTCCGCTCGAAGTCATTGTCTTAGCTCCAAGATGAGTGGGTTAAGTACCTGACACTTATTTCTCAGTCTGGAGGCTGGGGGTCGCAGATCAAGGTGCTGGCAGACTTGGTATCTTGTGACACCTTGCTTCTCAGCCTGAATATGACCAATTTCTGCAATGTCTTTAAATGGTGGAGGAAGAGAGAAACAGAGAGCCCTTTAGTGTCCCTGTGGGACACTAATCCTGTTCTGATGACTCTCCTTCGTGACGTGATCTCAGGGCTCTCCCTTCCCAACATAATCTCCTCCCCAGAGCTCCACCTCCTACCATGGTTACATCAGGGGAGAGGGCTTCAGCACTGTCAAACACAAGTCAGTCCACAACAATCATGGCAAATCAACTTTCTTAAAAGGAAACTTCAAACACCCAGCTTTTCCAAAGAGCATCTACCTTGTTGCCTCTTTTCCATCCACCAGTCACCTCTCAGCCCATTGAAGTGTATCTATGTCACCCAGACAGTATTTTGAAGATCCAGTTATAATATTTAGTGACAAATATTGTCAATTGTATTGATGGGAAGGAAGGTCAGTGTTTTAAGTTTCCAGGCACTGTTTCTGAGTCTTTGCAATCTTTTAAAGTCAGTCTGGGCTTAATCATGGGAAACCATAGCTCCACAGTTATGCAATTCCTCAAGGAAGACAGAGATGTTTAGTTATTATTTTTATACCAAATTGGTTTAAATTAAACTTTTCCCACTCACTGTTTGTGCTCTGCTATTGGATAGGTCATGTTCGGACTCTGCCTCAGTTCCTTCATTCGTGAAATGGGAATGGAAAGGGTCACCTGTCTGGTAAGGAAGGCACAAGTAGTCATTGTCTATGAGGCAGAATATGAGACCTGGTGCAAAGTAGACCATTCAAATATCTTGCCCTCTCAGGCCTACTCTATAATCTGCTTACTTTGTTCATAAGAACACAGCGACATCAGCCCAGTGTAGATGGCACTAGTGTTGACAGCAGTGGGAACGACCCTGGCCCATGGCTCACATGCAGCCAGCCTCCCTGAACACAGTGGCTTTGTGTTTTGCATATGAGCTTGCTTGTTTTCTCTAGCCCTGTAACCCAGAGTTTCATTTGTTCTCCCCTTTTTCTCACCTCCTTTCTTTCTTGTGATGTGAACCAGAGGTAATTTCTCAGAAGTGTCATGTATTTATCTCTCCCTTGTTTTTTATTCTTAAAAAAAAAAACCCAAACTTGAAAAAAAATTATTATTTTAATGTGTATGAGTACATTTTTTGCCTGCATGTGTATAAGTGCACCCATGTTGTCCAATGCCCACAGAGGTCAGAAGAAGGTGAAGGATTCCCTGGAACTGGAGTTACAGGTGATTGTTAGCAGTCATGTGGGTGCTAGGCATTGAACCCGGGTCCCCTGCAAGAGCAGCCAGTGCTCTTAAATGCTGAACCATCTCTCCAGCCCCCCAGAACCTTGGGGATTGAACTCAAGTCTTTGGACTTGGAGGCAGGTGCTCAACCTACTGAGCCATCTCATCTACCCCTACTTTTCTATGGACTAATGCCAACCACGTTGGTGTATGTATCTTGCCACACACATCTCTAACCCCTGACCATATAGCTTCCTTGGAGAAGCCAAGGTTTTCCCTTATTTCAAATAGTCTGAGCTTTCCTTGCTCAAGGCATTCTGAGTTTTATGTCTGCTCTTCCTTTCTTGGGTTATTTAAGAGTCATCACCTCCTATCCCCACGCAGGCTCAAGCCCGCCACAATCAAATGTCTTTGCTTACACCAGCATCATGTACAAATGCCTCTGAAGGTTCAAATCTGGCCCGCTGATTGCTTTGTTTGGAATGCACAGTATTCTAAAACTGATGTCGTTGCTAATATTTCAAATGTGCAATTCCACAGAAGAGTGCAGAGCTTGCAATGTTGAGCCCCTCGGTGTGAATGTCTACAACTGGCCAGGACTGAATACCTGCTCTCTCCACAGTCTCTTCCTTTCTGTGATCTCCTCCCCTGGCCAATACATGAGGCCTCACCTGATAATGCCACTATCTTTAGTAGGTTCTGGGAACTGCACCTTCTGCTCTGGTCTCTGCTGGGGCAGAGATTTTTAAAGTCTGTTGCCATTCTGGGGGCAGGAGAAGCCCAGCCAGGGCCCCCTGCTCTTCTTTGTGCCATCACTATCTTCCCTGTGCCACCCTTCACACCCTTTAAGGCTCTATGGGGGACTTTAAGGTTATATGTTAAGGGAATTAAATTCACATAATTTAATTCCCTTAACATATGAAAAAACTCAGGGAGGGCTGTGTTCCCTCTACCCATGCACCATAGCTCCATTACCTCCGTGAGCTTATGGATGAGCTGTGCAGGGAGGGTGTACATACAGGAAGCCTGCAACTCCGTGGTCAGACCTCTGGAGAGGTGCATGAGGTGCACGGGTGTTCTTGGGAGGCACAGGCTTCCTTGCTGGTCTCTGGGATGTTGAGGAGGGATATAGGGCTGCTTCAATGAGTCTGAAGGTGAGGAAGGGTTGCAAAACAGTTTAAGATGAAAGATTTTTGTCTCTTCTAGCATGGCAATTTGTGGTGGTTTGTATGAGAATGTCTCCCATAGGCTTCAAGTATTCAGACATTTTGTCCTCAGTTGGTGGTGCTGTTTGGGGAGATCTTAGAAGGCGTGGCCATGCTGGAGGAAGTGCATCACTGGGGGCGGGCTTAGAGAATTTCACAAGCCTTGCTAGTCTCCAGTAGCTCTCTCTGGGCTTCCTGTGCTCATTGGAAGATGTGAACCTCAACTTTCTGCTCCAGCTCTTGCCAGCATGCCTCTCCCCTACAATGGACTCTTATTCCCTAGAACTGTCAATCGTAAGCTCAAATAAACTCTTCCTTTTATAAGTTCCCTTGGTCATGGTGGTTTTATCACAGCAACAGAAAAGTGACTAATACAGCAATAAAAGGAATATCTGAATGAATGCCTCCAGATATTTAGGGATCCGTCTTCTGCAGCCTCCCTTTGGCTCTAGAGAAATTTCGACTCTCTCATGAAGGTTGTTCACCTGATAGGCTTCTACCATCCACAGCTAACAAAAATCTTGGCGAGGGCTTTGTGATTTCCACCCCATTGGGACTATGTGCTTTTGGGTTCACCAGCTTTATGCAAATAAGACTCCTGAGCCTGACACAAATGATATTTTTTCCCATTGTGCTACATGCTGGCAGTCCCAGTCCTGATATCATTACATCACCAATACTCAAAACCATCTATTTGAAAACATCTATTGTGTGGTCTCAGAAATTGCCTCCAGGAAAAACTGCCACCGGGATAGCAATTTGCATGTTCTTGTTCTTCCTGGATGACCCCAGCTGTGAAAGGGGACAGCAGAGGACTGTTCCTGGCTCTAGTAGAGTAGGCATAGGGCTTCTTAGGTGGAAGCATCATTTGCTTCAGTCCTGTGTGGACAACCCTGCAGCCCTTAGCAGCACTTTCCCAAAGGATTCCCAGACAGTCCTAGGCAGAGCTCATGTTATCTTCCTTCTTGAACTGCCCTTTTGTCCCTAGTGAAGACTTCTTTCCAGTCTCTCTCCTGTCAACCCCACTTCTGGTAATCCTTCTCTGACCCTCCTGCCTTCACCAAGGCAAGTTACAGACCCCCATCTTTTTTCCCCATTTACTTTATAGATGATACTCCAGTCTGTTTGGGTGATAGGACAGTATGCTTCTAACAGTGTGTGTGTGTGTGTGTGTGTGTGTGTGTGTGTGTGTGTGGTGTGTATACACCTGTAGCCTCCATCATCTGGGATGCTTGGTCTCCAAGAAGACACCAATATAAATGGCAGGGTAAGCACAGTCATAAAAGGCCATGGAAGATACCCAAAGCTTTCTCAAGAGGAAGCGGGATCAGAAAGGTGAGGCAAGATCAAGACAGTTTGGTCAGAGAACATAGAAGCTGATTTTAGAAAGATAGACCGGAGTCCCTAGGCAGACAAGCTAGAAAGTGCTCCAAGAAAACAAAAACAAGTCATGTTTTTAGGTCCATTTATTGAGCACCTACTATCTGTCAGGGATCATTCCAAGTCTGATCTCATTGGCTCTTACCTGATAAGAAGAAAAGATTAATAATAATGAACTAAAAGACTAAATATGTCTGAGCGTGGTGGCACAAGCCTTTGATCCCTGCTCTCAGGAAGCAGAGGCAGGAGGATCTCTGAAAGGTAGAGGCCAACCTGGTCCACACAGTGACCTTCAGGTGGGCTGGGACTAGGGAGACCCTGTCAAAACAAAGTTAATAACAACAAAAAACTTAAAATATGGGGGCTGGAAAGCTGGCTCAGTGGCTAACCATCTCTTGGCTTCCACTGGGTACTAGGCACGTATCTGGTACACTTATACACATGCAGGCAAAAGACTCACTAAATGAATAAATGAAATTTATTTACACACTAAATGAATAAATAAAATTTATTTATATAAATTTTATTATATTTATTATTATATTAAATTTATTATAAATAAATGAAATTTATTTACACACTAAATGAATAAATAAAATTGAAAAAAAAAGCACCCCAGAATAAATGCTTGTAGTCTCAGCACTTTGGAGGCTTAGACAAGGTTACTGTGATTTGGAGGTCACATGGACTACAGAGAGAAGGCCTGTCTCAAAAACAAACAAAAGCTGTGTGGTGGTGCAATCCTTTAATCTCAGCACTCAGGAGGCAGAGGCAGGTGGATCTCTGAGTTCAAAGACATCCTGGTCTACATAGTGAGTTCCAGGACAGCTGGGGCTACAGGAAGACCCTGTGGCAAAAAGACTCAAAACAAAGAAAACAACCAACCAACCAAACAAACAAACAAACAAACATAAAAAAACACACCAACCAGTCAACCAATCAACAAATACAAAGACCCACAAAACAAATTCTTTAAAAAAATGTTAAAAAAAATATGGACCAGCAGGTGCAAACCTGGATCAGGTTGTGAAATAGAACAGGTATGGAGAGAGTGGCTTCAGTGAGGTTATTCCGGGCCATAGTGGGCTGGAAATTCCTTCGTTGTGTCCTGTAAGCATTTGGATATGGAAAGTCAAGGAAACTAATGTTTCTGAACATTTCCACATATGGAGCACCACAGTGGGTGCTTTAATATGCGTTTTCATTAAAAACCTAGAAGTTGGGGCTGGAGACCTGGCCCAGTGATTAAAGGACTTGTTCTGCAAGTGTCATGAGCAGAGATCCCATCTCCAGAACCCGTGTAAATGTCTGGTAGGTGCGACAGCTGCTGGCAATTCCATCCTTAAAAGGGGGAGGAGATAGGATTCTCAGAGCAAGCTGGCTGGTGAGCTCTGGTTTGATTGAGAAACCCTGCCTGATTGTGTAAGGTGTAAGAGGTAAAGGATGGTCCCAGCATTAACCTTGAGCTTACACATGCATGGGCACCACAAGCACACCCCCACGCACCTGCCTGCACACATACAAACATGCATAGGCACATTCACACCACACACACACACCTGAAAATGGAAAAAAACAACAACCTACAAGTAGGTGGGATTCATGGAGGCTAAGTATTTTACACAGTTTTTACTCACGTTCACCAGCTAGAAAAACCAGGATGGAAATCTGTAACTCAAGGGATTTCATATGGCTGAAGTTGATAGACTGACTAATTTGACCTGGAAACGTTCCAAATAAGCACGTTCTGAGATTCAAGTAGACGTCGGTTCTAGGCTCCTGGCAACTGTGAAATAGGTAGAGCCTCAGTTTCTCCTAGTTTCAGAGTGAGAAACTGAGGCAGAAGGATGAGAAATAGGCCTACAATGTTTCCAGAGGACAGTAGAGCCAGACTCCAAACCCACAAAACCAATCCCCAAGGACTTGCTTTATACACTTGTTCTTCAAATCAGAAGCTGCCACCGCATTGGTTGGAGCCTCTGTGACTCCCTCTGTCTACCAGTAGAAATGCATGACAAGGTGATCTTCAAGAGACCGAACTAATTTTCCTTGTCAGCTAAGAGAACGTGTCCTCCCTAGATAGAAGGGGGTGAGACACGGGAGAAAGGAAGAGTGAGAGGGCAAGAGAGCTTGGGATTGTCCTGAATTTAAAGAAAGGAGATACCCATCAGTTTGGCCCACAAATCATGGCAACCCTGCCTGGAATATTCTGGCAGCACAGCTACTCATGCTTATTCTTATAGCTTGCTAGGCTCCCTTTGCCAAAGGATGAATACGTCTCATCGAAGACTGAATTAAGTAAAATGGGAGGAGAAGACTGTTCCTCTCTGTCTGACCGTAATCACTGGAGCTCATAAATGGCTCCTCTTCCAGTCCCCAAATCTTTCCTGCACCAAGTCGCACACAACCCAGCAAGCAGCAGACAATGAATGCTCTGAGCCCTTTGTGCTTTGTCACTCCAGAAGGTTGAGTCGCCCCATGCACTTTGCTTTGCAGCACTTTGTAGCTGAACAGGGGTCCTTGCTACTGCCCTCGGTGGAGCCATTTCCCATCCCCCAGGCCTGGGTACTGAAAGCAATTTCTCTCACCATCCACACTTGCTATTTATTACATTAAATCTCTAAATGTCCTGTGTCTGAGCCCAGTAACAATTTTTTTTAAAGTTGTTTGGGATTGAGTAGGTAATTCCAGGGTCATGGCATGGAGAGAAAGTCTAGAGTTTTCTATCACGGGTAGCCCAGCTCACTCGTATCTTTTGCCCCTAGCTTGTTAGGATGTTGCTTCCAATTTTGGAGTACTAGGCTTATGGTGACAGGTGTGATTATGTAGGCAGATGGCTTGGCAGGTCTAGATTAAATGCAGAACTACATATGAAAATAGTGTTTACAGGATGCTATGCTTTTTGTAAGAAAGGGAGGTAACATTGTATGTATGTATTTGCTTATATTTTTCAATAAAGAAACATTGGTAGAATAAACAAATACCTAAAGATAGTTTTTTCTTTTTTAATATTTTTATTATTGTTATTTTATGTATATGAGTATAACACCCACGTGTATGTAGGTGAACTCATGTTGTGCAATGCCCCTGGAGGTCAAAAGGTGTCAGATTCCCCTAGAACTGGAGTTACAGACAATTGTTAGCCACCATGTGAGTGCTCAGAATTAAACCCAGGTCCTCTGCAAGAGCTGCCAGTGTTCTAGACCTCTGAGCCAGCTCTCCAGCCCCAATATAGTTATTTCTTTAGTGGCAAAAGGGAATAAGAAAAAGGAGACATCACTGAAAATTGGGCTTCTCCAAATGTGCTTTTATTATATTGTTTTGGGCTCTGGAGCAATGTAAACATTTTAAATTTTAAAAGAATTTTTAAAACTAATTCCTAAAACAACAAAAACAACTTGGAACAAATGAACCCGATTCCATGTCAAGGCAATGGGTAAGCACAGAATAGATAATTTCTTCAACTAGGTTAGCCTGCCCTTCTAGGTTGCCTGTGACTGTTCAGGTTGTAACCTTGAGCTGGACAAACTCCCATTCCTGGGTGAACCAGGACAGTTTGTCACCCTAACAAATGATCATCAAGTCCACAGTTTGACTCCAAAGTGCAAGCCTTTGAGAAATACTCCAGTGACAATCAACAGCCACAGAGAAATATCTGACTACATTCAACACCATTTAGGGGCTTCCTGATTTTTTTTTTTTGTGTGTGTGTGTGTGTGGTATTGCTCTTCGAAAGAATTCTGATATACTGATCACATGGGTGTAAGAGAAATAAAGAAATGTGTCAAGGTATTTAGGAATCAAGGCTTAGTATATGACAAAAAGATAAAATCAGAGAAGTTCTGGGAACTTGAAAACCACTATTAACTGATGACTTGACACACATATCCTTTCTCAACCCACTGAAATGCTCAGAGTTAAGGTGACCTAGCAACAATGACCACCTCTAACTCTTAGAACATAACTTTCAAATACCTGTTCCTCCTTAACAGGACCCAACACCTCTTAGAAAAATGGTTTCTTTCAGATCTGGGGCAAGAAATCTACAAGATGAAGCTGGATTTTCCTACTGTTCCCAAACCAAGGAACTGATCAAAGACTGGCAGAGAGAGTCAGGACATAAGGACACTGCATTCATCTCGAAGGGACTGACACTGGTCTGAGAGAGGCAATTTGAGCACCACAAGGAGTAATAATGGCCATGGTTGAAAACACTAAGAATATAAAAATTACAAGCTTATATGAAGCAAACAATCAAAAACAAATTTCTTTGCTAACTCTCCAGGGCAACAAACCATTATTTGGAAATAGAGGTAGAGGATCGGCAATTTTTTTTCTCTTCTCTGCTTTTTCTGTATCAACTTCGGTTCAAGGCAACCAAATAGTTGATGAGAAAAATTTCTTTCTTATAGCAGGATTATAGCTTTTAAATTCAGAAGGAATAATGGAATCATTACTTCGGGGTCTCTAATACTGGATCTCGGCAGTAATGGTTCATTGATGGATGCTGAAGCTGTAAAGTACAGAGTTAATAGGGAACTTTATCTCGGATGAGTCAGGCTAATATCACCTGAGCCCACTGATCAATTTTTTAAAAACCCAAAGCAATCTCATGTAGAAAAGTTGCAAGTGCAGTATACTATTTTTTTCCTTTTTGAGATTAATTTGCCCACTTGATTCCCCTAACTCCTAAACACTTGAGTATATGTTTCTTTTTTTTTTTTTTCTGGTCTTTTTTGAGACAGGGTCTCCCTGTAGCCCCAGCTGGCCTGGAACTCGTTCTGTAGACCAGGCTGACATTGAACTCACAAAGATCCACCTGCCTCTGCCTCTGCCTCCCAAGTGCTAGGATTAAAGGAGTGCGCCACCACGCCCGGCTAAGTATATGTTTCTTACAAACATGTACATAATTCTATTAAGCTACAGTGCAACCATTTAAATCAGGAAATTAATATATATCATTGTTAAGTACTGAGAAGGGTCTGTTTTCCCAATCTCCATACCAGCAAGTTAGTCTATCTGGGTTTTATGGATGAGGTAGAAAACATGGGGTTTGTGGGCCTTATCAGTCACTGCCTAGCAAGGGCCTTGAACAGCATACCAGTATCAGACCCCATCTTACCCCATTTCTTGCTGCTATAACAACAACGAAAACTGAATAACTTATAAAGAAAAGACATTTATCTTGGCTCATAGTTCTAGGGGCTGGGGTTCCAAGAGGATGGCACCCAGATCTCCCCTCACTCTCATCCAAGGTCTGGCTCTTGCATATTATCCAAATCCAATCAGAAATCAGGGCAAACAAGCATGGGCAAAGCAGAGAAAACAGAAGAGGTGGTCTTGTTTTAGGATAGCCCGCTTTCACAAGAAAGCCGCTAAGCCCTCTTTACGACAATCTCACCCCTGTAAAAAAGAAATCATTATGGTTCATGAGGTACACTTAGAGCCCCTCAAAGAATCGCAGATAATCAGGAGGCACTAGGCTCTCTCTTCCCTAGATGCCAGCTGGAGCCTGCCTGCCTAGATGCATTCACTGCCTCCTAAGGTTGAAAAGTTACAGCCAGTCTGCTACATGGCTGAGTCCGTGATCAGAAAAGGAAGGAGTTTCAAGCCTCAGGATATTCACCAGATAAGGCTTTGTGTCCTGAACTAATAGGATGAGCAATTGGTGGAGGGGGCTATGCTGGATAAGCACGAAGATTTCTAACTCTCTGGAGTACCAGCCTGTGAGAAGAAGAGGGCAGAAAATTTTCCACGGCGGTGGGTCTGTGAGATGGCTCAGTGGGTAAAGGCACTTGCCACCTGACTGACCTGAGCTCCATCCCTGAGACCCACATGGCGGAAAGAGAGAACCAGCTCATGCAAGTTGTCCTCTGACCGCTACACATGATCCCATGCAAATACACACAATAAATACATTTTTAAGGAAAAAAAAATACTGATGTGGTTTGAATGAGAATGCCTCCCCTAGGCTCAGGCATTTGGACGCTGGGATCCTAGTTGTTGGCACTGTCTGGGAGGTCCTGGAACCTTTAGGAGGCGGAGCCTAGCTGGAGGAAGTGCGTCACTGGGGGTGGGCTTTGAGAGTTATAGCCTCACCCCACTTCCAGATGGATGGAAATGGGATCAGTCAGCTCTCGCCCTGGCAGCCCACTGCCATGCCTCCCCTGTTCATTACGGACACTTCTCACTGTGGAACATAAGCCCAAATAAAGTCTTTCTTCTCTAAGTCACTTTTGGTCATGATATTTTAGCACAAAAACAAAAAGCAACAAAGCTGTCTTGTGCCAAGCTGTCATGACAGCCACTTTTATCTTTTATGGCACTTTTTCTGCTGACTCTGTTTCTGCAGAGTGGAGAAAATAAAAACTGTTTCACTTTTGCTAGTTTCTTGAATTTGTTATTACAGAGTGAGGGTCTTGTTTCTTCATAACTTCTCAAAGCTCTTGCACCTTGCTCTGAATATCAAATTTCAGCATGAGTTTCTGAGGGGCAAGCCACACTATCTACCCTTCCTGATCCTATGGGGGAAATCATAGATAGATTCTCTCTCTCTCTCTCTCTCTCTCTCTCTCTCTCTCTCTCACACACACACACACACACAGATAAACTCTGAACTTACAGAATGCATACCGTTGATGGGTTCCTGGAAATCCGACATCTGAACTAGAAGCCACTTTGCTCTGCTCTAGGGAGAGACACTGTTCCTAGTTTCCAACACTTTACTATCTAGACATTCTTGAAAATGTAGTCTGGGCCAAAGGGCACTGGGGAGTTTAGCATGCAAGATGTACATAGTTATGGGGAACTCAGCACTGACTGTTTCTAGTATGGAAGAATGTGTAGTAGGTTTTGTTTTTTGTTTTTTGTTTTTTACCTTGCACTTCCTAGAGGAAGTTGCATCTGTAAGGAACTGTAAAGGCTATCTAGCGGGCATTTGGGAGGACAGGCATAGAAAGAGAATGTTCCAGACAGAGACAACAGCACAGAGAAAGAAAAGCTCAGTGACCATGCACAGCTGAGGAGATGCTCAACGCCTAGGCTGCTAGAACACACACAACAGGAGGGTGAGGAGGCGACAGGCACTGGCTGAGGTCAGAAAGGCCGAGCTGGTCCTGAAAGGCCTTCCAGGGCACATGATGCTGCTGGAACTTGATCCCAAGTCCTTGAACTGGTTTAAGCTGGGGAGTGCAATGATCAGATGTGTGCTTTAAAAAGGCCACTCGGCTGCAGCTGCTTGTGGACTGGATTCTGCCCAAGGTTCATTTTTTCCACTTGGCTTCCTGTAATCAGGTTCAGGAAGATGGGGATGTGTTGAAATTCTGCCACTTGATAATTGGGCTTGTCTTTGATGATGAACAGATATTGGGGCCAATCTCACTGCCTCTTTCCCCACCCCATCCCCAGCATTTTTGTCCAGGTGGCCACAGCTCTGATGACTGTCAAGGCAAGCTTGAGAGAGGAGATGCGGTGATTAGTCCCTTACTCCCGGTCAGTTCACTGAAGGTCAATCGCTGAAGTTATTGGCCAGATTTTCAAATTAACTGGCTCTGTCTATCAATTGACATGTTTCTTTAACTACCTATAATGTTCACATTAATATGTTTTGAATGGGATTGTTCTTAGAGTTTTTACAAATTTTCATGCAATACTGGTGATAAAGTTTAAATTTTATTTTGGTCTAATTTTAGTTTTAACTTAGCTTCCATTTAATCTAGCTGTTTCTTGGGATCAGCCCACTCAGTATATTCTAGGTTTCTCTCTATTTTAGGTCAATGACTTTGAGGAATGAGAATCTCATTGGTATTTCAAATTAGAATACATGTATTTCGGATGACAGGATTTATGAATGGTAGAACAGATTTTTCTCTTCCAACACATTTCATTCCAGTTTGTTGCTTTTTGTATATAACTCAATTCAAAGATTTGTGAATCAGCTAGTTCAAATAAATATTTTCTTGTGTTTTGAGCAGTTGAGAAGGGATTAGTGTCTGAAATGTGAGTTACACACACAACTGAAATTCCGTTGAGTTGGATTACAAATCTGTTACAAAAACCAGCAGGAGTAAGCCAGAGAGAGCACAACAGTGTTGAGGGTATTTGAGCAGTCCTTAATAGAATTTGAAACCAGTTCATATAACCTAATTGCTATTAAAATGTTTTTGCTGTGCGGAGGATCAAACCCAGGATCACCTACCTGTTAGACAAATACTTTACAACTGAGCTATAGTCCCAGTCCCTAATGGTTGTGAATTTGGGGGAATTAATTCCATTTGACTTCAGTCCTTACAGAAAAGCTGAATTGATCTCTCTTCATCAAACATTGTCATCCTTGATCCACACGAGTTTCCTCTCATGTTTTATTTTAGTTTGTACATTCTTTCTTCATCTCCAAGCTCTACTCACGTTCCTCACCTCTGTGGAGACTCGCTTCGGTATATCTGCTGTGTGTCTTCAAAATGCTTATACCCTTTCAATAGTGCTGTGGATTTGTTTTTTGAATTTAAACATATGACTTGCCTTCTCTTTCTTGCTCTATGTTTCAAGGACTCATTCACGATGAGGTTTGTTCATTTAACACATAACATTGGGCTTAGTATTCTCCAAGACGTATCAGATCCCTTTACTATGTGTCTCCTAACAATGGACCCAACATTGTCTTCACTCTTCTCTCTTCCACCGTAAATACCTTGCAAAGGCACATCCTCAGCCATGTCTCCTACAGAAGGGTTGCAACAGTTTTCTGGGCTATATATCTAGGAGGTAGACTCCTCCGTCATAGAGCACCTATACATATAATGTCCTGAGTACTCTTTCTTGCTTTCTTGACTGGCTAACTACTTGAAAGAATTACCAGGAGGGAGCTGAGATTAGGCTGAGAATAGTGAACTAAAATTTAAGGAAAAGCCCTGACCTTAGTAAATAGGGTAAATAATATATCAGTGCAGTATTCTGCTAACCTAGTAAAAGAACCATGATATATGAAATGAATAGGGAAAAGGGTTATTAACAATGGAACACAGGAAACCTTTAGAGGTAATGGACATACTTATTACCTTGATTATGGTAATGGTAACATGAATATATACATATGTCCAGCATCACCAAATTGTGAGCATTAACTGTGCACAGTGTTTTTGTATACCCATTACTTCTCAATAAAGCCAGGAAACAAGTATGTTCTGCTGCTGGACAGGGTCCTCGGCAGCAGTCCTGTAGCCCCCCTGCCTCTCTATATGAGCTACACCCTGCTGTCCTGTGGCTCCTCACACTCCACATGGACTCTCCCATCTCCAAAACCACTCCAATGGGCTGACGAAAGCCTCTGTCTCCAGTCACTGCCGCTTCCCAACCTAGCCCTCATAGAGTCGCATTCCCATTGTTCAGTAGAAATGGTTTTTGCTAAATACCTAATGTCTCCATTTACTTGAATTCAGTAGTGACTGCTTGCATCTCTTCCAACACATTTTGAAAACGTTTGGACGTAGACAGTACGATTTGATGTTACGGACATGGTACTTAGATTAAGCTACATGCAATCACGCCCAAGGCCACCAGCACTTTCATGAGGAATGTAAGGTCAAAAGAGACCAGCAAGCATTCTAATTTGGAACTTGGTGTGCCAGCCCCTCTGAGCAGAACTCCTGCTCCTGTAGAAGAGCATCAGCTCCTGGCTGTGTGATAGCACACATTCCTATTTCTTCCTGTGGATCCTTGGTCTTCCCCTGTGATGTGTCCTTCATTCATCCTCCAACTGTGGGTATTCTCCTGGGTCTGAAGCTGGATCCCTTCTCCTCCGCCATCTCCATTCTTTCCTTAGAGCTCATTAACTAACACCTTCACAAATCGTTCCCTTTCTCTTCAAGCTAGGCTCAGTCCCACATTTGAGTTTGTGAGATTGCTGTTTCTTTAGCCTAGACCATCCCTCACTCCTACCCATCCTCATCTTTGCATGTCCGGTTCTTCTATGTTAGTTGGATAGCATCTTAAATGTCACCTCCTCAAAGAGGTCTTCTGGACTATCCAACTCAAAATATCTGCTCAGATGTCCTTTAACACATCACACTTTAAATTCTCTGAGTAGCATTCATGATTTTATGATATTTTTGGTTATTAATTTCTTTTCTTTCTCTCTACCTGGAAAGAATATAAAACCCATAAGAGGATATATTTATTCTCTCTCTCTCTCTCTCTCTCTCTCTCTCTCTCTCTCTCTCTCTTTGAGACAGGGTCTTCCTGTAGCTCCACTGGCCTGGAACACACTATGTAGGCCAGGCTGGCTTTGAACTCATAGACATCCACCTGCCTCTGCCTCCTATGTGCTGAGGTTAAAGGTGTGGGCCAGCACCCCTGGCTTCATCATCCATCCATCTGTCTTCTTAAATCAATGAATTTTATTTTCAAACACTTTGATACACACACACACACACACACACACACACTTAGATATTTTTGGCTTGCTACTTAGATTAAGCTATATGTAGCATACCTAAGGCTACTGGCATTTTTAACAAGAATTCAAGGTCAAAAGAAGACCAGCAACCATTCTAATTTGGAATTCTATATGCCAGACCCCAGAGCAGTACTGCCCAATAGAAATATAATGTAAGCCACATATTTAATATTAAATTTGCTAGAAGCCATTTTTAAAAAAGTTAAAAGAAACAGGTGACATTAATTTTTTAATATATTTTTATAAACAATATTATTCTGGCATGTAAACATTATAAAATTATTAATGAGATATTTCACAATATTTTTGGTCATTACTTTGTACTATGTCTGAAATCTGGTGTGCATCTTAAACTTACAAAGCATCTCCATTTGGCTTCTTTGAAGCCAAGCTTAATAACAAGACATGACTAGTGGCTGCCAAGATCATTGTATGCAGCTCTGGAGAGTCAACCAGAAGGAATTCTATTAACTCGACCCTCAAGACTGTGTGAACTAGCACAGAGGAAATCTGATGTTTCTTTTCATTGATGAAGTGAGGACTTATTGAATAGCTTCAATATTATAATAGGTTTTCATGGGTGAAGTTAAAGTTACTAAGGAAATATGTGTCAGCTAAGATATGTCAGAGGGACTTTAAATGTACACAGAATATAAAGATTAGGAGGGCAGTATTCTTAGGGACGAAGTGAAACTGAATCCACGAATAGCTCCATGTCTGACCAGTGGCTTCAGAGGATGTCACACTGCATATGGTGTGCACCCTAAGGGATCGTGTCTGGACACTGGGTTTCCACAATGGCAACAGTAAGAGGTGGTGGGACCTTTAAGAGGTGATGTCTGGAGGGAGGTCGCTCAGTCAGTAGATGATCTCCTCAGAAGGGATTAGTGTGGTTCTTGTGGGACCCCAGCCTCTTTCTTTAATGTCTGTCTCATGGCTTGCCATATCTTGTTCACATACACACTCCTATGTTCACACACACTATGATGCCATCTGCCATGATTTGATGAAACCAAAGGAGCCTTCACCAAGATGGCCCCCTGCTATTTACACTACCATCCTCCAAAATGGTGAGCTAAATCAATCTCTCTCTCTCTCTCTCTCTCTCTCTCTCTCTCTCTCTCTCTCTCTCGTCTTTTTGAGACACAGTCTCCCTGCAGCCCCAGTTGGCTGGAACTCACTACGTAGACCAGGCTGGCCTTGAACTCAGAGATCTGCCTGCCTCTGCCTCCTGAGTGCTGGGATTAAAGGCATGAACCACTGCACTGAGCCAATAGGTCTCTTCTTAAAATTACATTACCCAGTCCCTGGGATTTATTTATGATAATGGACTGAAATAGAGGATTTATTGTCTAATGTCGTCTTTTAGGGTAACAGAATACTTCCTCTGGAATGTGACTCTTCTTGGCTGACACATCAGTGGTCATCTAAGCATACAAAGCTCCCAAAGGACAAAATGATCTGGTTTGTGCTTCTTGATAAGGGATTCTTTTAAAATAAATGTTGCGTGTTCAGAGCATCCTTTCTTCTGAGGCCTGCTTCCCTGGTAGTCATGAGACGGGGTAGTGGGTGCAGCATCTCGAGCTTCTGCAACAGTGATTATTCAGCCAATTGAACTTACAAGTTGTCTATGATCCAGTGGACTTCATTGAATTCCCAGCACCACTAATCTTCTGGCCATCCTCTTCTTGCCACTGAAGCTAGGCCTCCTCCTCAGGTGCTTCCCACCTCCCCAGGAAGGCCTTAACCTCTTCTTCAGTTCCCATTGATTGCACCTTTTGCAAAGATCTTCTATGTTACAATATTTTTTAATTTTTAAAAAAAATTTATTTATTTTTGTACATGTATGAGTATACTGTCTGCATGTAGGTTTGTGCACCCGTGTCGTGCAATGCCTCGGAGGTCAGAAGAGGGTGTCGGATTCCCCTGGAACTGGAGTTCTCCTGGAATTGGAGTCTCAGACGGTTCTCAGCTGCCATGTGGGTGCTGGGGATCGAATCCGGGTCCTCTGCAAGAGCAGTCGGTGCTCCTAACCACTAGGCCATCTCTCTTTTTTATGTGTGTCATGGGGACAGACTGTGAATAGATACAGAAAACATACAGCAAGATACTCCCAACAGCCAGTGTTTCCAAAAAGAAAAGCTAGTTCAGCCCACATCTGTAATTACCCAGACTGAAGAAAAGCATAGTATATTGTGATTATATTGTGTGTTGTGCACCTCACTGGACTGTGGTCCTATCTTTTAGTCTTTGAGTAGCTAACACACTCGAATCAATGCTATGCATTCTACATGCATTTAGTGATCATTTCCTAGATGAATGGACTAATGAAGCACAAAATATATCCCATTTAGTGCCAAGGAAATACTCAACGTGGAATAAAGCTATAAGAGTTGCCCTGCCTGAATGCCTTGTAATCGAAGTGGGGCAATCAACAGACGAGGGGAGGCAGAGATGGCCTAAGGTGACGGAGATCTGCAGGAATTGTACTGCTTTCTTAATTTCTCTATTACCAAGAAGGGTAAGTTTATTCTGTTTTACTTTTGTTCTTTAATCTATCACCCCACTTCATTGAGCTAATTCAGTCTTTCCCATCTTTGAGCTGACTATCTATGAATCTTGGCTATGACTGCCTTTATTAGTTTGATAATGGCTTTGTTGAATTTAGGAGTCATTAATTGCTTGTTAATGTTTGCAAGTTTGATAAACAAATGTAAAATATTCACCCTTCATTCAAATTTTGATCTAAAAATTAATTATATTACCTTTTTACTTTTTGCCTCCGGGGATCTGTTTTCTTGCCAAAAGGTAAGCTTTGGTTTAAATTAAGTTTTTTTTTACATCCTCTTTCTGAAAATTGAAAAAAGGCACTTGGTTCTTCAATCTAGGTAATTATGGATGTGGGTTGAACTAGCTTACTGGTTGCTGGGAGTATCTTGCTGTATGCTTTCTGTATCTATTCACAGTCTGTCCCCATGACCAGGGCTTGTAGCTTTTATTTCCCCCCTAAAACCCAGCTCTAAAGCCAGACATTTTTTTATTCACCCAGCTCTAAAGCCAGACATTTTTTTTATTCACATATTTTTATTTATTTATTTACCTTTTTTTTAAAAGGCATGCACCACAACGCCTGGCTTAAAGAGGGTTTTTAGCTGCCATGTGAGTGCTGGGAATTGAACCCGGGTCCTCTGCAAGAATAGCGGGTGCTTTTAACCGCTGAGCCATCTCTCCATCCCCAATATACCTTTAATTTAATTGTATGAGTATTTTGTCTACATGTCTGTAGGGGCACCACATGTGTGTACTGCTGGCAGAAGTCAGAAGAGGGCACTGGATCCCCTAGAACTGGAATTAAGAATAGTTTCTCTCTCGGGGCTGGAGAGATGGCCTAGCGGTTAAGAGCGCCGACCGCTCTTACAGAGGACCCGGGTTCGATCCCCAGCACCCACATGGCGGCCGAGAACCGTCTGAAACTACAATTCCAGGAGAACTCCAGTTCCAGGGGAATCTGAGACCCTCTTCTGACCTCCGCGGCATTGCACGACACGGGTGCACAGACCTGCATGCAGACAGTACATTCATGCACATACGGAAATAAATATAATTAATAAAAAAAAATTAAAAAAATAAAGAATAGTTTCTCTCTCTTATGTTGGGGGGGGGACGGGGGACGGACCTGAAACCTGTAAAAACAGCCACAGCTCTTAACTGCTAATCCATCTCTCCAGCCCCCCCCCACATATTTTTAGTCTTTAAAAGATATTTTATTTTCATGTACGTGCATGTGTGAGTGTCAGTATGTGAATGTATACCACATTTATGCAAGTGCCTGTAGAGATCAGAAGAGAGCATGGGATGCCCTGAGGCTGGAACTATGGGTGGTTGTGAGTCACCAGATGTCGATACTGGGAACTGAACTTGGCTCCTCTGGAAGAGTAAGTGCTGTTAGTTGCTGAACCAACTTTCCATCCCTCAAACAGGACATTTTCAAAATTTTGTCACATGCCTCTATGTAAAGAGCACAATAACAGTTAATGTGTGGATTTGAAATGCTGTAACATTAGAGAATACGAAAGTTAATTTAGCTTGGGCTGTTCAGATAACCGGCCCAGAGCACCAGCGGGGGCCCTGAACCCAGCAGGGGAAGGGGCCCCAGGAGAGCCAAAGCTGATTGTGCACAGCTGATTAGGCAGAAAGAGGGGGACCAAAAGCCGGACCTTGCCCGCCCAGGACCTGGGCATGAACTAAGATAGGAAGGGGCGGTGAATGGGGACCCCAAGTCACAAGCCTGCGATTAGCATCTGGGACCAAGTTCACTCCTCCTGGGGGGCTACCAGCTATTTAAGTGTAGAATGACTTTGCTCTCACTCCCCCTCCGGAGACCTGCTGTGAGATGCCTCTGAAACCTCTCAGCTGAGCACACCTGGACACGCTGCCCCTGTGACACCAGTTCGCCTGAAGTGCATGCTGACCCTGTTGGCCACTGATGCTGCCCAGACTGGCCTGCCTGAGCTGCCACAGCCCCCTGTCGGAGAGAGATCTGCTTCAGCCAATCAACTGGCTTCTTGGAACTCCCTAGGGGAGACACCCTTTGTCCCTTCCTCCAAGAAGCTAAGAGAATGTCAGGTAGGTGAGCAGGCTTGGGGAGATAGGCTAGGACAGGACAGAATTATAATTATAGAATTAACCTGCGTGGGAATTAATAAAATTAGATTGAATTATAATATTTGTGTTCTGGATTCCTTTGGACTTAGCCCATGCTAGTCCATGCTAGTCCATGCTAGCCCATGCTAGCCCATGCTCATAGGACTTTGCTTTTAGAAAAGTGCACATTTCACTTTTTCTTACTTTTAAAAAAATATTTTTTTAATGTGTATGAGTGTTTTGCCTGCATGTATGTAAGTGTATCCATAAATGTAATGCCCACAGAGGCTGAGATCTGATCCCCTGGAACTAGAGTTAGGGGTGGTTGTTAGCTGCCCTGTGGGTGCTGAGAGCTGTACCCAGCTTGTCTGCAAGAGCAGCCAGTGCTCTCAACTGCTGAGCCACGTCTCCACTCCCATTTCCCTCTTCTTCCAGCGTCTCACTGATGTCCACAAACTACTGAAGGAAGCTATTTTGTTGTTGTTGTTTCATTCATTCCTATTACTCTCCTGGGCCATTCTGATTCAGAAAGAAGAGACTTAGGACTTCCAGTTTAAAAAGAAACAAAACTAGAAAGGAGGCAAGTGAGTCTCTTCGTAGGCTACGGAAAAGCCTGGCCTCAGATCTGGACGCAGCTGCTGTTGCCTTACGAGCCCTGTGGCAAATGGCGTGTCCCATCCTGAGGCTGGCTGGTCTTGTGAATGAGAAGCATGTGACTCTTTGAAAAGTGCAGATCAGAAAATTTCATGAAGATTCTAACATTTAAAGCCAAGAACCCAGGAAACATAAAAGCAAAGGATAAATGACTAGAAACCCCAAAATATTCGTTTATTTAATGAGACAAAAAATGCAAGTGACAATAGCTCATCTGGGTCGGTCTTGATGTTGACTGGGGTTTAAAATAAAAATAAAAATATGCTGGATTTTGCTAATTGGTTGAAAACAGATTTCTGCAGATTTTAGATTCTTTCCCCTTACAATGATAGGATCATAGGCTCTTAGAACAGGAATGAACCCTGGGTGCCAGCTGCCCATCAGTCTGGGGTGTGTGGAGTGAAATCCTTCAGAGATTGAATGAATATTTGATTCAAATTTCATTTTTCAAATATTTGTAAATATGAAAAAGTCCTGAGGCTTTTCAAACTTATACATATGCATATATCCCAATGTGCACTGGGTCCAATTTAACAGACTGGAGATCGTTGATGCATTGTATACTGTGAGTTAATTCAATTTGCGTGGGTGTTGAGGTGAAGCATCTGCCATGTCTGTGAATACATTGGAATTTTTTTGGCATGTGAAAATTTATTACTACTGTATTCCCATCATCAAAATTTAGGATCTTGGTTTTCCCTTCTTGCCTTTGTACAGGGCCAGAAGAGACACATTGGATACTTAACAACCTTAAAGAGGACTCCAGGAATGTCACAAACTGCGTGACCTTTCTGACCAAATCTATCAACCAGAACTTCATTGTTTTCCTTAGTGGTGTTCAGGCAACCATCTTTGGGCACAAAGACTGTGACTTTCTTGTCATTCATAATGAACTGGACCCCTGACACACTTCCCAATAGTGAATTTGGCTGTTTAGCTTCAACCCCTACTTTTAACAGCGCTTAAGAAGCAGCTCCTTGGGAGGCAGAGGCAGGCGGATCTTTGTAAGTTCAAGGCCAGCCTGGTCTACAGAGTGAGTTCCAGGACAGCTGGGACTACAGGGAGACCCTGTCTCAAAAAAAAAAAAAAAAGAAGAAGCACCTCCAAGCCGGGCGTGGTGGTGCGCTGCCTTTAATCCTAGCACTTGGGAGGCAGAGACAGGTGGATCTTTGTGAGTTCAAGGCCACCCTGGTCTACAGAGTGAGTTCTAGGACAGCTGGGGCTACAGGGAGACCCTGTCTCGAAAAGACCAAAAACAAACAAACAAACAAACAAACAAACAAAAAGAAGCACCTCGAAGTGGCTCGGCTTTAAGGGCTGTGCCCAAGTGGGCTGTCCTGTACTGTTTATTATGCCTCTTCTGGTCCCATTGGTGGCTACGGAATGGCACTACATAGACCAGGACACCTGCCCATGCTGCCTGCACCACAGGCCAGAGAAAGGGTTATATATTGGAATTTTATGGAATCATTCCATTAATTGAAAAGGTCCAAACTGGTCTTCAGAAATCTTAAAGGAGATTATCTGGCATTAGGTTATACGCGGGGTGTCTGCTGGTTAGAGCTTGTGGTTATAGTACAGTCATCAGACTCCCAGAAGAAGAGTCGTTCCCTGTAACCACATGTTTATTCTGCACTAGAAACAGTTCTAACTAGATATAAGCTATTCCCTTATTTAATCAGAAGTCATTTAATAGCATTGTCACCTTCCCATTGTTTTTAAGGTTAAATGAGAAGTTGCACATAAACTCACATAAACTATTGAGTAAAGTACTCAGCACACAGGAAAACACTAAGTTTGTATGGGCTATTATTGGTTCTTGCAAGCATTCCTGTGGGGGATATTTTCACTACTGTTATAGTATCTTTAATTCACTTTAAAAATACTTTACTGTGCCGTGTGTTAACTTTAATTTGTATCCTAGGAACTAAGAGTTAACATTTTTAGTTCCTTAATTGAAAGTATTCAAGAAGTTAGTATTTTAAAGAGACTCTACCTCACAACTCAAATTCTACTGTCATTATTTCTGATCAGTTTAGAGGTTATTCTAGCTAATGTTATGGATGTAGCAATTACAGTTCGTTAGAGAAATGAAAAATGTTCAAAAAGCAGTAAACCGTCTGGAACTGTTGAATAGGCATTTCTGACCTGGTACATGCAAAAAATAAGAACCTGGCCAGCTCTTTTTCTGTGGCCCCCTAGAATCCATGCTGGGATTCTAGTTACTTCTGGATGGAAGACATTTAATGGAGGATTAGGTCACCCACCCAACCAGATTAGCTGAAATCTGAAGCCAGACCATGGGTGCACATGCCTGAAGTAGAACTTCCATGGAGGTAATGCAAAGTATATGCAAAGTATTACCAAAGATAGAAAGCTGGCATCCCAATAGTCTTCCATTAAATAACACTAAATGACTCTTTAATAAGTACTTGTACAACTTGGTATTACAACATACTTCTATATTCATGATGCCATGGGAGAGACCTATTTGGGGAGATTATCCGTCTACCCAAAAGAACTTAGTAATGATAATCCTTATTTTCCAGATGAGGAAACTGAGGTTCAAAGAGGTTAATTAACAACTTTCGTGAAGGTCAATTTGCTAACAATTGCTGGAGCTGGGTTACTTAATATCAACATGTTCCAGTGACTTTCAGAAAGAGAGTATTTGTTGGGTGAATAACTGCCACATGACAATCATATCATCTCATAGATTGTGTGGGCAGTTCTGTAACCTCTGGTGCTTCTAGCCTGACTTCTGCACTACGATAAGGCAGTGTGAGGTGGTTAAATATTGTTAATGATTGAAACGAAATGTTCTACTGATCTCACCCATTTCCTAGTTTGTCCGCTCAAACCATGTCCACTGAGATCAGGAAAAATAGCAAAAACACTGGGCCATTAGCAGTTGGCACTCCGAATGAACTGAAAATGTAATTTGCATTCTGAGGCTGATATTAGATAATACATTTCATTCATAACTTTAGATATCAACTTTATTATCAGTAAACAGCTTCAATTGTTCTCATGTGATTTTTAATGAGTAAGTATGATACATTTGAATTTATGTAACAAATGTTTAATATAATTTTAAACTTAAATGTTGATGCATATTATAATTTTTTTTTTATTTAATGGCATGATCCGCTACCCCCCAAAGTTTGAAAGTCAGGGAAGTGGATCATTTTGGAAGGTGTGATTATAGCATACATGTGAGATTTGCTAAATTATTTAACTTCCCTGGGCTTTGATTTAATAATATCTAAAAGGGATAAAACTACAAAATTAGAAAGTGTCCTGTGAGTATCAAGTAAATGAATATCTGTGAAGCACCTAGCACGATGTCCCACTGGCTTCAATAAACAGAAGCCATAATTATTAGTAACTGTTATTTATTTCATCATTATTATTAGGCCCGTGTTCACCTAAGGGAAGAATACACCCTCTGCCCATCTGAAGTGTGATCACTAAGATTCCTTGAATGTTTCCAGTGACAGAAAAATCACCACTTCCTAGAACATTGAGCCTATATGTCTGTTAGTTACTTTTATGTTGCTCTAACAAAATACCTGGCAGAATCAATGTAAGCAAGGCAGACTTTATCATGGCTCGTAGTTTGGGGTATCAGTCTATCAGAGTGGGGAAGGCATCATGGCCAGAAAGTCAGGGGTAACTTCTCATATCTTGACAGATCAGGAAGCAGAGTGCTTGGACTAGAACCAGAAATGGATGTCATCTTATCTTCTCAGGCTGCCTCGGGGGTCCCGTTTCCGCTAGCTGAGCCATATGTCCAAAAGCTCCACACTTTTCAAAGCAGCACTGCCGACTTGGGACCCCGTATTCAAATATCCAAGTCTGGGGTGGGGGCGTTTAACATCCAAGTACTGTGTTGTATCTTTGGCCCCCATAGGCTCTTAGCTACCTCATAATGCAAAAATGCATCTAGTCTAACTTTCTAAGTCCCCAGAGTCTTAAAATTCTCAAAACTGTTTGAAAATCTGAAATCCAAAGCTGCTTTTAATACTCAAGGCAAACCTCTGTAAAATAAAAAAAGAAAGACATACTTCCAATACAGAATGGCACAGAGTAAGATTTCTCTTTCAAACTTGGAAGAACGGGTAGGGGCATAGCAAGGAAGGACGGGACTAACACAGACTGAAACCCAACAGGGCAAATGCCAAATCCTGCAGCTTCAGATCCAGCAGCTGAGGCTTGTGGCAAACTCATTTGAACTCCGACAGGCTTAGTTAGCACCAGCTCATGGCCCTGCCGCCTTTGGCACACATGGGCTCTCTTGAGCTTGTTTTACTTGGTGAGTGCCGTTTCCTTGGTTCATGTTTGACATTCCTGGTATCTCCTGGGTCTCCTTTGCAGCTTAGACTTCACCTTGGCTTCCATAAATGGGCATTCCACCCTGTTTATACACTGCCTGGTCTCATCAGCTTTTTTTCTGGAATTTAGTATAAGCTCCCACGATCCTACCTCTCCGTCATTCAACATGTCATCAAAACTAGCACCGTGTTGGTGATACAAAGTTTTTGCACTAGCTCAAGATGCACCCAGGTCCTCTTGGACAATAGCTACAGAGGCCCCTGAGTGGCTGCGCAGCTGAACGAGGGGAAATCACTTCACTTAGCAACCCTATTAGAGCAGGTGCCCTAGACGTTCTATTTTTCCCAGGCAATCTATTTTTAAGTGACAATCTTTACATTGGAGTTGCATTTGTTTTTTAGGATCTTGTCTTCTAGTTACCTTCCTTATAGCTCAATGCAAAGTGCTCAGTTTCTTTTTAACAGCCTAAGTCTGTTTAACAACCTGCTTTTACCCATGTCCACTCTACAACTTCAAATATGTAATCCCCTTCCTCCTCAAACAGTATACTTTTTTGGGGGAGTCTTTTAGAGATAGGGTCTCCCTATATCCCCAGCTGTCCTGGAATTTGCTCTATAGACCAGGCTGGCCTTGAACTCACAAAGATATGCCTACCTCTGCCTCCCAAGTGGTAGGATTAAAGGGGTGCACCGCCATGGCTGGCTAAAACAGTATACTTTTAAAAATACATCTTTGTGATCTGTATTTTTGTCCTGGATTCTACTCCAGCTTTCTGGATGCTGACTGTAAACCTGACCTTTTGTTTTATATTCTAACAGGAAAGCTGACTAAAAGCAGACAGTAACAATCGTGTCATACCCTGAATGTTAAGCCATGCTCAAATTTTCAGGATATGTGCCGGAAGGAGTTAGATTCATTCCATGTCAGCATTTAATGCAAATGGATTTTAGTCCAGTACACTAGGAAATCCTTGTTCTCCTCTGAAACTTCATGAGCACAGTCTTTACTCTCTGCTTTTCTTTAGCATCTGGTATTCTGAACTATTACCAGAATTTCCCACTAAAATCACCTTACAGAATTCTAGGGATTCTCTACCACCCGGGCCCAAAGTCTTCCACATTCTTCCTCTTGTGAAGCATTTCTGAAGGTCCATGAACCACATGGTTAGGTTGATCACAGCAAGAGCCCCATTTCTTGGTACGTATTTCCTGTATTGGTTACTTTTGAGTAACTAAAATACCTGACAGCAACAACTTGAGCAAAAAGGATTTTTGTGGTTCAGTTTCAGGGGGCTATCAATTCATCATGGTGGGAAGGTATGGTGGTAGACATGTTCTTCATATCTTGGGGGATTAGGAAGCACAGAGCTCAGGGCAGAGGCATACTTTACCTTCTGGCCACCAGAGACTCTTTCTGCTACCTAGGTCACACTTCTCCAGACAGCTCTGCCATCTGGAGACCAAATGTTCAAACACAGGAGCTGGTGGGAGACATTTTACATCCAAACTCCTGGAAAATTTCTACATGCTGTTTCTGTCTCCCTACCAGCAGTTTATTTCTGATAACAAAACAACACAGTTCTTTAGCTTTTTAAAATGACATTTGATCTCTGCTGTCTGAATACCTCAAACAAGTTAAGCAGAATTTACTTGGGACGCACACTAGCTTCTAACCCAACTAAACTGAGTAATGACACACTAATAGGTAGAAGGCTCAGAATATGTAGCTTCTAAGCCACATTCTGAGTGGTTCTCTAGGGAGTCAGGGAAATCTTCCCTTGTGACTATCGATATTGTTTGTCTCTGAGAACCTTGAATAAATGCAAAATGTGTAGGAATAATTAGCATTCTAATGATTCCCACTACATGCTATGGTCTATTATGGGCTGTGCACATGCATCACTCCCATTTCATAAATGAAGAATTGAGGCTGTCCAGGTGCTTTCCCTTGCAAAAAGACTTTTAATGGCAAAGCCAGTTTTCCAACCCCAGCTCATTCTGTTCTTATCTCCTCAACAGTAGTGAGTCACTTGGATCTTAGTCACATTTCCTGGTAGTTAATTTCAGCCTGAAAGAGTAGAAGCCATCTCTGAGTTGCTTGTTACTTTCCAAATTTACCAAATAATAACATTTTAGTCACTAAATTTGGCCACCCTTAAATTTTAAAGGATATTTTTCTATTTTGAAACGTGGTAAAGAAATATAAAAATGTTTCATCCTTTGAGAGTCAAAAACAAAATTCACATTGGGAATAAAAAAATATATCGTTGTGGGCTGGGTGTGGTTGCATACATCTTTAATCCCAGCACTTGAGAGTCAGAGGCAGGCGAATCTCTGTGAGTTCAAGGTCAGCCTGTTCTACACAGCGAATTCCAGGCCAGCTGGGGCTACAGGAAGACCTCATCTCAAACTATCCATCTATCTATCTATCTATCTATCTATCTATCTATCTATCTATCTATCATCTATCTGAGACCTATAGAAAAAATGTTATAATTCATGAATTGGCATGCACATATGACTTTGCTCAAACTATGTGTTGCTTGACTTCTTAAACTTTCATGGTACTGTTGGCTCACATGTCTGTCTTCCTGAACATTAGACTTCTGTTTTTAAAGCTTATTGTAGACTCCCAGATACTTAAAATATTCCAATAGTTCTTATGTTTAGAAGGAAACATATTCTGCTCAAAACAATCAACTTCTTCATGGAGAATATTGAGAAAGACTGAGAAAGAGATGAAAAGCATGTTTGGCAGAATGCATGAGCTCTGGTGGGGTGGGGGAATGGGGGGGGGACACGGGTCTAGATTTGTTAAAAAAATAAAAATAAATTTATGTGAAAAAAAAAGAAGGAAACAGCAGAATATAGTGGTTTAGAGCCTGGGCTCTAAAACTCCACGACAGATTTGAATCCTGATCTTGACTGCTTATCAACAACATAGCCTTACACCTATGACTTCACACCTGTGAACCTTGACCTCTTCATCATAAATGTTTCAAAGGCATTTTTTCTCCTGCCTCTTAATACAGAAAGATGGTTAGAACTGAATGAGCCTATGTAGCACCTACGTTTCCTTGGGATAAGCCTCCACATACATGTAAATTTATTTTGCTCTGTAGTGGATGGAGGAAGAGGCCGGGGTGTGTGGTTATTTCGTAGTTTAAAAAACCTGGTCAGGAATTCACACTCCAGAGAAGGCTGATCAGGCAGGTAACAAACTAACCATCAAGAAAGTATATTCCAGAAGGTCTGTTCATTGCCATAGGGAGATCACACAATATTTCCCTTGCTGACACTGGTGTTACTCAAAGAATTCAGGAGAACCCACTTCCCATGCTGGGAGGGGAAACTCTGGCACCTTCAGAGCTGAATCTCTACTGTGAACTGTTTGGTCCTGTATCAGCCTTTCAGTTCACAAAGGACTCTGCCTCCAAGACACATTGGGAACGTTGGTTGCTGGGTTAGTCAGAATCTCAGGGAATAGCTTGGAATGAGTTTTGCATGCAAACTGTAGTCAGAAGGCTTGGGTATAAGGGATGGGCTTTTCTGAGTTTACAAGAACAGACTGTGTGATGGTTGGTGCCCACCTGCCTGTAAATGTTTATACTTGAAGAAGTTGATTTAGGAATGGTTTCTTTTTATCATGTCACCTTACTAAATGGTGGTATTTTGGAGGAGGCTGGAAGGAAGGGATTCAGGGATTTTATTCACCCCATTTGTTAGAAGTGACTCATGCTCACTAGAATAACTGGTGACTGTAGAATGACCAAATCTGCTTAGGTCAGTTCTCAGCAATGAGCTGTCTTTGTGAACAGCTTAGCATTCTGCTTGACACTAGTTCCTTCTCTTCTAAATCCTGCCATTCCTGTCAGAGAATAAAATAGGCACACCACCAATCCATGCATTTCTTCAACAAAGATATACTGAGTGCCTACTATGTGCTAGGCACTGTGCCAGGAGTGGGTTATGTGCAGGGGTGACTAATACATTATCCATCCCAGCCCATGCAGAGCTCGCGTTCTAGTCACTGGCGAGGGACAATAAACAGGAGGCGTCTCCCTCCACCTACCACCCTCGCGTTAGTTGCAGAGAACAAGATGGAGATGGAAATGGGAGCGATGGGGAAGCTATGTCCTCATGAGAAGAGGCAAGAGCTGGGATGCTTCAGAGCAGCTGCTCAACACGATGTAGGGTGAACAATCAAATCAAAGACAAAAAGCAAAAACAGACATATGAATAAAAAATAATTTAAAAAAACCAAAGTAATAAAAGAGTCAGTTGTTTTGTGAAAGTCATGAGCATGTATTTGTCAGGAGCAGAGGTAACTACAGTGTGATGGTTCTGTGTGTTGTTACCTGTCTCTCTCTCTCTCTCTCTCTCTCTCTCTCTCTCTCTCTCTCTCTCTCCTTCTCCCTCTCTTTAGACAAAGATAGATCCTAGCTGGAAAACCCCCTCAGATTCAGGATTCTTTCCACTCCTCATACTTCCCCCCTCAATAATCTAGAATTATGACTTTGTTTCATTTATAATCCCATCTCCTTTCCTCTTTAATAATTGCATTCATGGTCATCTAATAAAAACAAGAAAGAAAAGTGAGGTAGGGTTTAAATGTATGCCCCAAGAAAACCATCATTTTGGTGTTAATCCACATAGAGCTTGAGCTTGTGCTGGGAAATATATGACTGAGACTTTTGAATTTCGGAAACATTACTTATGATGTGATTATTCCTATCAAAAAAGTATTACACTGTTATTAGTGAAAGGATTGTAAGAATAAAGTGAAGAACCAATGAGATATATTGCTTCAAATAATGAATCCCTGGAACAGTTAAAATGGGATTTGATTCACCCTTATTTTATTTATAAATGTTGAGTACAATATATTTTTAAGTGAGTCACATTAGTATAATATTGAGATATAGAAGCAAACATCTAAACGGAATTTTAATCACTTGCTTAGAATCTGTTTGGGATTGCTAGTGTCTCACATGATAATTAGCAGTTATCTTAGGTATTAAAAGAAGCAGAACCTTTCCACTTACTAATTGTTGACATTCATAATCAGATTTTTGGGGGATGGGGAGAGAGGAGAGAGAGAGAGAAACAGAGAGAGAGAGAGAGAGAGAGAGAGAGAGAGAGAGAGAGGCAGCTGCTGACACTCAAGATCATTGATAGTCTAGCCATGAAGGCAATTGATCAGCATAAAGTTCTCAAGTAAACACAGCTCCAGGACACTACAGTTGGTGTCACCTGAGCGTTTGCATGCACCTCAGGTCCCCAGCTGTTAAAAGAGATTTGTTTATGCAGATGATGGCAGGTTTATTCCTTCTCCTCCTCCTCCTCCTCCTCCTCCTCCTCCTCCTCTTCTTCTTCTTCTTCTTCTTCTTCTTCTTCTTCTTCTTCTTCTTCTTCTCCTTCTGCTTTTATTGAGGAGGGGTCCCAGGCTGCCCTCAAACTTTCTATGTAGCTGAGGACAGCCTTGAACTGCTGATTCTTCTGTTTCCACCTCTCAGGAGCTGAAATTACAGGTGTGTACCACAACACTTGGTTTGGTAGTGAATTTCTTAAAACTAAATGTTTATTATGACTTGCTTTTTAAAATAGCAACAGCAAAAAAATAAAACTTTTTCTTTCCATTTTAATTCTGAATAATGTAGGATTATTTATAGCATCTAGAAGCTTGGAGAACCATTGTGCCTTAAAGCTAGTTCCAGTGAGAATGTTTTCATGCAAATAATAGAAACATTGATGAAACTGACCACAGTGTCTTCTTGAATAACTAGGACATCCTCAGTTGGACAGATTCTGAATCTCCCCAACACAAAATGACCCAAGATCTCTGCTTCAGCTTAAACTAAGAACACAGTGTGTGTGCAGTTTAGTGGCTGGTGCCATTCTGCATTGCTGTTCCCGTATCAAAGGCATCAAGGAGTTAGAGAAGTGTCTAAAGTGCCCTTCCATCTCAGTGAGTCACAAGGGATCTCTCACCTTCCCCTGTCAATGATGATTGACAAGATATTGGTTTAGAATAAAGACTCAGAATATAGTGGTTGAAAAGTAAGGGTCCTATTAGAAAGGATAAAGAGAGGGATGTATGAGAGAAGAAGAAACACCCACTAGATCTATGCAGCACCCCATAGATCTCTGGATGCAGAAGCTTCATGCAGTACATTTTTTCAGTCCCAGAATCTAAGGAGTGACTCGCCCAGTCACTCCTTAGTGTGGGTTAGCTTACACATTGGAAAATCTTTCTCTCAAAACTGTCATTGGACCACATGGGATATATTCTAAGTCTTTACTCTTCGAAGGGAGAACTTACAGATGCTAACAAATTCTCAGAAGAATCTTGCAAAATTTATCTTAAATAAAAAATAAGCCTCAAAATGTTAATGTAATGCTAAAATCAACGTTAGAAAGCTGGAAGTAAAGGAGAAGACAAAGGAAATGTCGCTCAAACAATTTTAAAATGTTTTCTCGGTCCTAATCTGAAAACATGAGAATGACTTTAAATAGCTTTGAGCCAAGCAGAATTGAACTTGTACAATTTAGGACTATATTATTACCATAGACAATTCTTTAAAATTTCCAAACTAGTTTGAGACAAGACCTATCTGTGAAAATTAACTCATTTCTATGAAACAAATCTGCAAGGAAATATACCCAAATGCTGTTACTATCTCTGAGTGGAAGGATTATGAATGATTTTTATATTCCTAATAATTTTTTGCTTATGTCTCATTTTCTAAAATAAACATTCTTTCTTACTTTTCCCTCAATCAAAATAAAATATCATATTATAAAATATGCAATATTTGTCCAGCTATTCCATGTAAAGAGCAGATTTATAACCAGTTTAGACGGTTTCATCTTTATTCCATTACTATGAACTTATGGTTTTGTAAGCCAGCATAAATCTTTGTGGTCAAGTGTTCCATCAAAATGCAATATCAATATCAAGCTGACTGGTTACATTAGAAACAACTGCTCTATGTAGTTTATGACAACTAAAAGAATCCCATTAGATCACTCTTCTTGGCTAGCTGAATCTATTTTCAAAGTTACAGGCTACAAAGGGCTGTCTTTTGTAGCAATGTATTTGCTATATTTTGTGAAAAGATGGAGCTCAAGTGACATGTTGCGCAGAGCTCGGTAGACTATGCAAACTGGCTTCTGGAGGGCTACACTGAAGATTAGGCCCATTTGGTTTGACTTGTAAGGAGTACTGCATATGAAATATAACCAAGAGGTCTAAGTTAAAAGGCTTCATAGAAACATCTGAATTTTTAGATATCTTAAAGAAAATTAAAACCAAAGAAGGACCAGGGAAGTGGCTCCATCTGCAGTTTGCTATGGGAGCATCTGTCCCCAGCACTCACGGAAAAAGCTGGGAATGGCGGTCTGAGTTTGTAATCCCAGCCCCAGGAGGGCAGACACAGCACGATCTCTGGTACTCACTGGCTAGTCGGCTTAGCCTAACTGGTGAGCCCCAGGTCCTAGTGAGAAACTCTGTCTCAAAATAAACAAGGTAGATGGTGCCTCAGAACAACACCTGAGGTTGATCTCTGGCCTGTACATGCATGCACACACATGCACACACATGGCTGCACAGATGCACACACACATGAACACATATATCTGGATATAAACACACACACACCCCAAGTAAAATCTGGAATTCTGTCCCAGAAGCCATCAACTGCAAGTGAATTCCTCCTTGATTTCTCATCCTAGCTCCTTCCTTTTTTATTTTTTATTTTGGGTCTTGGAGACAGAGCCTCTCTGTAGCCCCAGCTGGCCTGGAACTCACTATGTAGTCCAGGTTGGCCTTGAACTCACAGACATCTGCCTGCTTCTGTCTCCAGTGTACCAGGATTAAGAGCATGTGCCAAGACCTGGCTCCCACTCTTAATGGTTTATGTTGCCCCGTTTGTTTGCCATGGTACCCACCTTTCCCTGTTGCAGAGCCATCTTTAGTCATCTGTGTTATCCTAGAGAGGACCACCTAAGGGGCAGTGAATGAATGACCACCTCATGGTGTGTTCACACAGTGGAACATTATTAGGTGACAAAAGGAATGAAAAACTCCAAAAGATCACACTAGGGCTGGAGAGATTGCTCAGTGATTAAGAGCACTTACTCCTCTTGTAGAGGACCCAGACTCAGTTCCCAGTATCCACATGGCAGCTAACAACCACCTGTAACTCCAGTTCCAGGGGATCCAACACCCTCTTCTGGCTTCTTCGAGCATTACATGTATGTGGCGCACTTATAAGCATGCAGGCAAAGCACATACAGAAAAACATCAAACAGTTTAAAATATGCTAGATGAAAAAAAGCATTTTATGTAAAATATTCAGAAAAGACAAGTCCTCAGATATAGAAAGCTGATGAATGTTTGCAGGGAACTCAGGAAAGTGGTTAACAAGGAAAACTGCTTCGTTGTTGTTGGAGGGTAGTGATGAAAATGTTTGAGAACTCAACACTGAATACAAATACGTCATCCCATTGTTCACCTTAAGATAATTTTTTATTAAAAATTGTTTATGTATGTGTATGTGTGTCTGTGTGAGTGTATGCCACATGTGTGGGTACCTGCGTAGTCCAGAAGAGGGTGTCAGATCCCTGGAGCTGGAGTTACAGGTGGTCATGGTGAGCTGCCTGATATGTCCTGGGCACTGAACTTGGGTCCTCTGGAAGAGCAGTATATGCTCTTAACTGCTGAACCATCTCTCCAGCCCTTAAAAGGTTAATTTTATATTATATGAATTTCACCTCATAATAGAGCTGTATCTAGGTTGTTAGAAAGCCAGAGATGTGAAATGAGAGAGAGGATGGCTTTCAGAAGCAGGGTCGTGAGCGTGTGGCACGGGAGCATCTGCCCGAGTCAAGGTCCTGATGCCTGTGTCCTCATTGGGACAGTTTGGCTAATGTCTTCAGGCAATGAGTGAAGGCGAGGAGTTGAGTCTTTCCATCTATAGCAATTTGTGAGTCACATGCATTAGTTAAACTTAAAAATAACCCACCGTATTTTATGGCTGCCTATCTAGCCATGCAGGGAAAACACTGTGCTGTATTCAAGACATCAAAGAAATATCATCAAAAGTGTGCAAATGACCCTAGGTTTATGAATTTTTGTTAAGGCTATTCATGGTGTCTGCAGAGTAAGCGTTTATTGCTCGTGACAAGCCCTCAGGGTAGATGCCACGGTCCTGACTCTTCAGCAAGCTTGTTACTGCTTTCTTATGTCCTAAATTTCAAGATACAGGAAATGGAGCTTTGGAAGCTAACAATAGTTTCCTTGCACTGTCAGGAGCTGTGCCTCCCCCCCACCCCCCCACCCCCCCCCCAACCCCGGCCCTGATGCCATGGTGTCTTGAGACATCCGCAAAGGAATTGGTGGAGAAATGGGCCAGGAAGGACAAGAGATCAATACAGAAAGGAAGGATAGACGGAAAAGCAGGTGAGCCGTGAAACTCACCGTGAAGGGAAAAGAAAGATGGGAAGTGTGGTGTACCAGAACTGGGGAAGAGGGTTGAGGTTCGGGAACAGCCATGCCTGGACCTTGGCGAGAGTAGGTGGAGAGGCCTCGTGCAAGAGAAGACGAGAAACAATAATCCGCCGCGAAAAACAGACAGGAGGGAGGAAGAAGGGACAGGGCAGTGAGGGCTATGATGAGTATAAGAGTGGAGGGGAGTGAGAGGACGTATTGACAGGATGGCAAAACCGAAGTAGGAAGTGAAAGCATTGGTGGTTACAGGCAGGTTTGTTGATGTCATTTGACATCGGAGGCTAACGTGGTTGCTTCTGGAACCTATCTTTTTTTGTACTCCTTGTTCGGACTTTTGTACAGTTACGTGTCATGAGCGATTGCATGTATAGCGTTAGACGGTGGACATGTGGATGGCACGTAATTTAGCTGCGTATAGGTTGGGGTTCTTTGCTCATGAGACTCAGCCGGTATCGTGCTTTGAGATGGTTTCTTCGATGGAGTGATGACTGAGACAATCTCCCACTAGACGGCTTGTAGTCTTTGCTGTGTGTGTGAGGTATAAGGCATGGCCGTGTGGAGCCGCTCGGTTCGGGATCATGAGCTGCACGCCGTAGATGTTCTCCCGTGGTGAACTTCCCAGTGCTAAGGTTTTCACCTATGAGTGTGCTGTACTGAGTTTGTTGTTGTTTTGTTTGTTTTTTGTTTCTTTTTTTGTTTTTTGTGCTTTTGGAGAGCGCGGGGTCTCCCTTTAGTCTCAGCTGTCCTGGAACTCACTTTGTAGACCAGGCTGGCCTTGAACTCACAGAGATCCGCCTGCCTCTGCCTCCCGAGTGCTAGGATTAAAGGTGTGCGCCACCAGGCCCAGCTCTGCAGCTTCTTAAGTGGGTGCTGGGAGGTCTGAGCCTGGTCCTCATGCTGATGCAGCACTTTAGCCACTGACCCCCTCACCCCTGTGTTTTCAATGTGTGAAAATGGGTTTCATATTATACATAGCATTTTGATTAGTTTACCTTATTTGAAATGGCTGAAGAAAGTTGCAAAATCAAATACAGGTCATCAGATTTTATAAAACAAAGTAGAATTATAGGGAGAAAAAAAAAAAGACTGCAAGGGAACACACTCACATGAACGCCTGTCTGCATGGTGAACAGAGAAAGCACTCTCTCTTCTTCAGGCTGCCCCCTCCTTCATAGACATTGATTCCTTCACGACATTAGTTACAGGTTAAGTCTGGACACAATGGGAATATCTGAATAGAATCTGGGGAAGGAACTGTTGACTGACTCCCATCCCGGGGTTCCGTATTCAATAACTACCTGACAGACTTGAAGACCTGACTTTAGTCAGGAACTGGCAGGAGGGCTTCTCAGAAAGGGGCCCAGGGTGAAGCATCTACATTATAAACCTGGATGGGGCTGGGAAGCTTGCCTTAGTGTCCCAGTCCTTCCCCGAATTTTACAAGTCTGAATTTTTGTTTAGAAATAAACTAGCTTCCTTAAGGGCAATACACTACTTTTACAATAGGAAAAATAATAAACTCCTGTTTAAGGGATAAATAAACTTGGTGGGGGACATTTCATAGGTTCACACAAAGGCCTAGAAAGAATCGAATCCCCTCCCTACCTTTGAACTTGTCCCAGGTCCCCAGGGCCACCAAAGGGTACATAGCTAAGTAAGATCCAGGCCAGCCAGAATTCTGTGTCATTTGCTCACGAGTCTGTCAAGCTGGAGCAGCCAAGCCCCACGTGGTTATTTCATCAGGGAGAAATTAGCCTGTGTTCCCTGACACTGGAATGAGTGTGTTTGGAGATGATTGTGAGCCTCCTCCTTGACCTTCTCTCCTTCAGTATAAATAATCCCAGTTCTTTTAACCTTTTCTTCATAAGTTTTATTGTTTCCAACCCTTTAATATCTTCACAATTCTTCCCAGAGCCTCTCTCAGGCCTTGTCTTCCCTCTTTAATTACAGAGCTCAAACACAATATTCTAGGAAGCGCTTGAGTGGTGCTCAGTAAAATGGAAAGCTTATCTCAGTATTCCTCGGTGCTCTGGTTTGTGCGGCCTGCCCAGGGTCACGGTCACTCAATGTTGTCTTTTTAAGTAACTGCTAACAAATACCCCATGAGCAGCTTATTATTTGTTGTGAGCAGAAGCCCTTAGAGGTGGGCTCAGCACAAGGCCCAGTCAGGATGTCACTGCCTAGCCACCATGCCAGAAGCCAGTGCCTGCCTGTGTGCACAGTTGAGGTTGTGTTGCTGGGTAGGCCTTGACTCTGGCCTCCTTCCCTTTTTATTGGAACATTTGCCTTTTCAGAAGTATCTTTTCCCCAAATAGACAATTCCCAAACCTGTTTCCTCTTCCAAAATGAAGAAGAACCCACCATCATCATTTATACGGTGTATAAAACTCCTTCTCATCAATGTGCCTTTCTCTCAGGAAGCTGCATTTTAAATTCCTGTACTCTTAAGTATAGAATGAGGAGCTTTGTTCACTGAAGAAAATCTAAAAGGATAACAAGTGGATGTATTTCCATCCATCCAACCATCCATTCATCCATCCATCATCTAATCTATTTATGATTATCTATCTATCCATCTAGCCATCCATCATCTAATCTTCTATTTATGATTATCTATCTATCTATCCATCCATACATACATCTATCCATACATCCATCTATCATCTGTTATCCTTTATTCTTTCTTTCCTTGAGATCATTAGCTTGATTGATGCTTTGTTTTGAGACAGAATCTCACTTTAGCCCTAGCTGGCCTGGAAATAGCTATGTCTAACAAGCAGGCCTCCATCTCACAGAGATCTGCCTGCCTGTGCCTCTTCAGTGCTGGGATTAAAGGTGTGTGCACATACCCAGCCTAGCCTGGGTGATGTTAAAAGTGACTGTCTTAATCTTGAGCTAGAATACCAGGTGGGCCTGAGGCAAAGGCCACAGAGACAGATCTCTCTCTCTCTCTCTCTCTCTCTCTCTCTCTCTCTCTCTCTCTCTTAGCCAATCAGCTGTGGTAGAACTGCTGTGATCTTCTAGGTTCTTGTCCAGGTCCTAGGTTAAGATTTCTACCCTACATGCTTCATAGTTTGGTAAGAGGAGCCAGACCTATGAAAAAAGAAATGTACCAAAGGATTCAGATATTGTTCTGAATATTGGGTAAGAAGACTAAAAGAGAGGCCAGTGCTCCCTGAGAGAAGAGGGGACATTTGAAAAGGCTTCTCAGGGAATGAGTCCTCATTTCTTTTACGACTCACCCACATTCCTCTTTTGCCAAACTTTGGTCTCAGGTCTTTCAAGATATGAAGGAACCAGATTATTTCCTTCCTCCTGAGCTATCCTCTGGTTATGTTTTGGCTCTCTTTCCCCCTTGTGTGAAAGTCCTGGCTTTGTAGCTGGAGGGTTTTGACTTCCTCTAGACACATACTGCAACCCATAGCAGCCCTCAAGTGCACGTGAGACGTGCAAATGCACTGTCAGTTTTGTCACTAGGACAGGATACAGAGGAGAAACAACCTGAGAGGAGGATTCATTTGGTTCAGTCTCATAGGTTTCACCCCATAGTCAGCTGGATCCATTGTTTTGTGCCTGAGGCCGGACAGAACATTGTAGTGCAGAGGCATGGTGAGGAAAGCTGCTTACTTCATGGTAACCAGGAAGCAGATAGAGAAGAGAGTTGGCTTCCACTGGAGGGCTTCCTCCTTCTTTTGCTTTTGTTCTCTCTGGACCTTGTGCCTAGTGGATAATTCTACCTACAGCAAGGATGTACCTCCATCCCTTGTCCTAGTTGTCTTCTGTATCAATCATCATGGGAAACACCCTCATGGACACATCAAGCAGTGTGTGCTTTTCCAATCTCCTAGGCACATTTTAATCCAATCACCCTGACAGTCAAGATGAACCTCCTCAGTGAGTATATGCACATCTGTGTTCTGGAGAATATATATATATATGATAAACTTCTAGAAATCTTGCTTCTTGAGAGATGCTGGGAGAAGTCAGAATCTTCTTCATCAGAAACCACGTATCAATATGAAATACAAATCAATTACACTTCTATCTATTTGTCTTATGCTTTTGTCTCTTTATATTTTAAAGCAATTTGTTATTTTTATATTTAGAGTGTATCTTGAACATTAGACCATAAAGTCCTCCAGAGAAAGGACAAAGTCTTGTACATCTACTCTAACCCCTATCCTTTGGCATACACTCAAGAAATTTTTGTTAAATAAGTGGACAATTTCTTGTTTGAAATAAATGTTTGTAGATGTTTGCTGAGTAAATGATTATGTAGAGGTTAACCTCGTGTTCTCCAATTACAATAGGAACTCTTCACCAGTGTTGGGCTATAAAAAGGACAGGCCTAAGCTTAGGAGGCATCTGGTGATACATGTGGCATTTTTCATTGTTATAATGACAGACAAAGCAGTCTTGGCAGTACACAAAATAGTCCCACCCCAAAAGAATATGGTTGTGCCTCTAAATACTGAGGTTTCTGCAACTTTCTATCTATGGAATCCTCATTCTTCCTAGCACGTGATATCCTGTGCCAATAGTCAGTTGTCAACCTGACACACTGGGAAGAAGGAACCTCAACTGGAGATTTTCCTCTATGTATCAGATCTGCCCGTGACCTTGTCTGTGAGGCATTTTCTTGATTGTTAAGTGAGGTAGGAACACCCAGCATACTGTGGGTGGTGCCACCCCTGAGCAGGTGGGCCTGGATTGCATTAGAAAGCAGGTTGAACACAGGCCAAACTGTAAGCTGAAGTGAAATAAATCTTTTCCTCCCCGAGTTGGTTTTGGTCTTTTTTTTTTTTTTGTAACAGCAATAAGGGAGCAAGGTAAAACATATCTGTATAAAGCAAGAGATGTTAGTTAGATTGTTTGGCAGTTATTATGCATTTTGGAAAATTACATCATGTTGGCAATGCCCTTCATGGCTTTCAAATTATTCATCCAACCCAGCTTGACTTCCTACATGGTGAACATGCACTCACAGTGAGTCTGTGAGAAGATACGCACACCTGACTTTTTCTAGCATGTCTATGTTCTGAGCCTGAGCACTTGTGGACTGAAACACATACTACTTTATTATACATATTATTTCTCTGTTTTCTATTACAGTCAGACAATTATATTGATTTTTTTTTAAAATTATGCTTGAGGATGGTTATATTAACCATGTATTTCATTTTGAGATAGTGAAGAATTACGTGATATTTGTATTAACAGCAGATTCGGGCAATGAGAGTTAGACATTCTTCTGTGCTTGGCTGCTTTGGCAACCTGCTTTTGGTTTCACCATCTCAAAGAATCATGGGGAGATTTCACTGCCACCTAAATGCCTGTCTCCTTTACATTCCCCAGCAGTGCCCCGCATCTTATTTAGGTCTTTTCCCCTCCTTTGAGGCCTCGGTTGTTCTGCCAGACAACAAAGAAACCCAAACCCAGTCATGAGACTGGAATTTTCTGGGTAGTCAAAGGAGGTCAAGCAAGACTAGAAAAGCTGTCAGGAAACGCTGCTTAACATCCTCAGAGCAAGCTTCGGATCACAGCCTGATCTCACAGAGCCGCACGTCTGTTCCCAGCTCCGGGACCCACACCTACAAAGGCAAACAATAATAGAAACTTGCTTGCTTTCCTGATCTTGCCTCCCAAGCCTCTCCCTCCTACACCCAGGATAGCCCTGATTTAGGACTCAGTTTCCTTTTAGTGGGTAATGACCATTGATTGAGGTGGTCCCACCAAAGGCCTGGGACCCACAGAGTCAATATCCACAAGCTCTAGTCTAAAGCCTTGGAACCTCAGGGTACTTCCTTTTGGGAGAAGGACCTTGGGGAGATGTGGTTAGGAGCTCCGGTGGGCTACACCGATCAAGGAAACAGATGTTTCTCACGGGAATTCCAAGGAGGTCTGTCTTCCAAGTGTGTTTCTCACAGTCCAACCAAAACTGGATTTTGGAGTCAGATTGTTTGGTCTAAGCCCAGTTATCTGTAACTGGGGGCCCAAACTCTGATTTTTGTCTAAGCCTCTGTCTTCTGACTAGTAAAAATGGTCAATTTTTAACAGTAATCATAGAATCATCATCAAATAAAATGACCTAAGTAAATCAATTACAAAAAATATTTATTTATTTATTTTATGTGTATGAATGTAATGGCTGCATGTATGTAAGAGCACCCATGTTGTGCAGTGTCCTCAGAGGTCAGAAGAGGGCATCAGATTCCTTGGAACTGGAGTTAGAGATGGTTATAATCTGCCATGCAGGTGCTGGGATTCAAACCTGGGTCTTCTACAAGACCAGCCAGTGCTCTTAACCACTGGACAATCTCTCTAGCACATTTTTTAGCACAAAACCCAAGGCAGAGGTTTCTGACACAAGACAGTATCTGTTATTGTTAGGAGCTAGAGACCTATTTACACTTTGGGGATCACAGTTCTGGGTCAAACAGCAAAGTATGCTCTGCAGCATAGAAAACTAATCAAGTTCATGGACTTGGGGGTGGGGGACTGAGCTTCTCAGCTTTAAATCCTAGTTCCCTGATTACTCATCAAGTTGATATGGCAATATGTGTTTCCACATTTGTACAACAGTGGTAACAATAATACTTCTCCACCTGACCGAGTTGTTATAAGGATTGTATGAATTCGTATTTGTTCAGGGTGCTTGACACTACAAGAGCACTGTAGCCCTATACCTCAAAATAAACTGTAAAGAAATCCCAGGCTGACCTCGAACTCATTATGTAGTTAAGATTGACAAAAATAAAAAATAAAAATAAAAGATTGACCTAGTAGTAAGTATTTCTTGTGCAGGGCTCCTTGAGCTTTTAGTGGTGCATATTGGAAACAACAACAACAACAACAACAAAAATAACAGAAAAGACTGCATCAAAGAACTGAATGAAACGGTGAACTTCTGCTTGAAACAGTCAACTTCTATATTGAGAATTTTTGAGAAAGACTGAGAAAAAGATGAAAAACATGTTTGGCAGAATGCAAGAACTCTGGTGGGGTGGGGAGGTTAGGGAGGGGGACACGGGTCTAGATTTGATTTGTAACATAATCTTGTACAAAACATACATATATAAAACAATAATAAAAAAAAAGAATAACCTTGAATTTATGATCCTCCTGTCTCTACCTCCAGGGTGCTGGGATTATAGGCATGTGCTACCACGCCTGGTATGTTCAGTGCTGGGGATTGAACCCAAAGCTTAGTGCCAGGCAAGCACTCTAGCAACTGAGCTACAGCCCCAGCGGGAACAATGGTCTTTCTTGCTACATACACTTCCTGCATTGTATAAAACTGTTAGCATCCCCTCTTTGAGACTAATCTCCATTGAGATGTGATCATTTCTTACCTACACTAACCAAGCCACAAAGTGGCTAGCTCCTTCAAATTTAAGGAATGGTGCTCACAGAAAGAAGGGAAGGGAAGGGAAGAGAGAGGGAAGAAGGAAAGGAGGAGAGAAAAAAATGTGTTCCTGGGGGGCAGAGCAGCACCCACAAGATGCCGCTGGTCCAGGTGGCCCTTGTCTCAAGGTGCCAAGACCTTGTCCTTGGTGGCAATGGAGACTGCCCACAAGCAGAGAGACAGCTAACCCAGGCTGATGCTGTAGCAGGAACAAAGGAGTCTGTGGTCTCAGACTAGCGTCTGGCACCTTGCAGGAAATGAAGTGGAGTGTGAAACACACCTGTCCTCCCTGGCCTTTTAACTGGCAGGGATTTAATTGCTGCTGTGTGGCTGTAGAGGTGGGCGGTCCAGGCTTTGAAAAGGCTAAGGGATTAATTGTGCGTTAATGGATGGATGTGCAGGGGCTCCTGGAAACAGGACAGGGAGAGGGTTGGGGAGCCTGGTATGTTTTGGCCTCTCAGTCTCTTTGTGTCTCCCCACAATATGCCTTTTGGCAGCTAGACAGTCTAATCTGAAATGAAAACAAATTCAGTGGGAGGACCTGGGACACAGGTTCAGATTCTACAGGTGTTCTTTGTTCCTCACGTTTCAAATGGGACTTTTCAACGGTTAGCAAGGCCTTCAGAGCCTTTCCTGTTGGAGGGCTTTAGCCCCATCTCCTCACAGCACAGCACAGCACAGCACAGCCTGGCTACTCTCCCTTCTCTCACAGCCAGGGTACACGGCCTCTGCACCGGAGCTGTTAGCTCTGTGCATGCCCTCTTCCAGCCGCTGAGACTTCCCTACTCCCAAGGTCCAGCTTGGAGGCCAGTTCTGCCAGCATCTCCAGGACAGCTTCAGATTCTCAATGTCCCATGTCCTTTCCCTCCCTTCACATCGAAGATTTGAAAATGCAGGCCTAGCGGTTAAGAGCGCTGACCGCTCTTACAGAGGACCCGGGCTCGATCCCCAGCACCCACATGGCGGCCGAGAACCGTCTGAAACTCCGATTCCAGGAGAACTCCAGTTCCAGGGGAATCCGACACCCTCTTCTGACCTCCGCGGCATTGCACGACACGGGTGCACAAACTTGCATGCAGACAGTACATTCATACACATACGGAAATAAATAAAATTAATAAAAAATTAAAAAAAAAAAGAAAATGCACTTCAAGTAGAATGTTTGCAGTAGGAACATTGAAAGTAGACGTTGCTGATCAAATTGTGGATTACTTAAGAAATATTTCATTTACAATTGAACATGTTTCGTCAAATAACTGGCTAGCGTTTGGAATTCTGGTAAGATAAAATCAACTCTATAAGATTGTTTTCAAAGATAAAATTTAATAAATGTTAAACTTTTTCATCTTTGTAGATAAAAAATTACTAATTTTGGCCCAATACTTTTCTTTTTGTTTTTTGCGTTATTTGTGTGTGTGTGTGTGTGTGTGTGTGTGTATGTGCGCGCATGAGCGCACGTAACTTGGTGTACAAGTGGTCAGGACTCCTTCCACTATGTGGGTCCCAGGAATTGAACTCAGGTCCTTAGGCTTGGAGGTAGGTGATGACCCATCTTTATCAGCCCCCCCCCCTTTTTTTACTTTGTAAGTTTCTCAACTCTATAAACACCTGGAAAGTTATCCCCATTCTGGCAGAAATGTTCTCTTTCATCGGTAAATAGACACCAACATGTACAAGCACCACAGAAAGATTTTTTTACAAGTGTGTCTTCTGGGAATAGAGAGGTTTAGAATACTAGCTGTTCTTGCAGAGGACTCACTATCAGTTTCCAGGACCCACATAGCAGCTAACAACCACTGACAACTCCAGTTCCAAGGGATTGGACGCCCTCTTCTGGCCTCCTTGAGTGTTGCACACATACGGTGTACCTACATACATGCAGCCAAAATACTCATACACATAAAATAAAAATAAAAAATTTTGAAAACTGTGTCTTCAATAAACCTAAGACACTTTGAACCTCTTATGAAGAACTAACTGATCTGAGGAAGGGGGTAGTTAGTTAGTTAGTTAGAGACAGAGTCTTACTATGTAGTATTGGCTGGCCTGGAACTTACTATGTAGATTGGGTTGGCTTTGAACTCACAGAGATCCACCTGCCTCTGCCTCCACGTCCTGAGTGCTGGTATTAAAGGTGTGTGCCACCACACCCGGCTAAGAGCTAATTAATTTTAAAAAATAAAATACTGCCGTTGATTCCATATCCACCTACCACCTAAAGATAGAAATGCACAGAACATGGCCATCCAAACAATTATACCTACTTGTAAACTTATGAGCACCAAATAATATACTATGGGAACAAAGAAATTGAAACCTGTCCCATTATAAGGTCAACAATTGACAAGTGGGACCTCATTAAACTCAAAAGCTTCTGTCCAGCAAAAGAAACAATCAAAGAAGTGAAGAGAAAACTCACAGAATAGGAGGAAACCTTCACCAGTGATTCATCTGACAAACCATTAACTTCCAGAATATATGAACTACTCAAAAAATAAAGAAGAAAGAAAACAAATGACTCACTCAAAAGATGGAGTAAAGAGCTGATCAGAGAATTCAAAAGTGAGGAATTAGAGATGGCTGAGAAACATCTTAAAAAGTGTTCACCGTCACTAATAATTAAGGAACTGCAAATTAAAACCACTTTAAGATATCATCTCACTCCAATAAGACTGGCTAGGATCAAGAAAACAAATGATACCAAGTGCTAGAGAGGTTGTGGGGAAAGGGGAACACTCATCCACTGCTGGTGGGAATATAAACTCATACAACCACTATGGAAAGCGGTGTGGAGAACCCTTGGAAGACTTGGAATGAACTTGCCACCTGACCCAGCCATACCACTCCTAGGCATGTACCATCAAGATTCACCCCACCGCAGAGAAACTTGCACGGCCATGTTTATTTCAGCTCTCTTCACAATAGCAAGGAGTTGGAACCAACCCAAGTGCCCCTCAACTGACGAGTGGATAGAGAAAATGTGGTACATCTACACAATGGCGTTCTATGCAGCAGTAAAGAAAGATGACATCATGAGCTTTGCAAGTAAATGGATGGAACTAAAAGATATTATGTTAAGTGAAGTAACACAGCCCCAGAAAAACAACAACAACAACAACAACAACAACAACAACAAATGGTATCTCTCACCTGTAAGGCAAACTGAACAACTGTGCTCTTATAATGTGAATCCCTTAACAGGTTCTAGAATTAACCCACTATTTATTTTCAGACTTTGGAATTTTTGATATATGGGTAGAGGGTAGGTATGCATATTTTAGAGTAATATAAAACCAAAAGAATGAGAAAAAAACCTAGTTTGTCATGACATTGTGTCTAACTACAGTATTTATTTTATGGGAGTACTTCTTAGTATTTCTTATAGAAGGCTGCTTGAGCTTTTGACCAAGCCTTTTCTAAAATATTATACAGTAGTTAAAAGTATCAGGGTGGTGTAACTTAGCCTTTCTGGATGCTTAATGATCATACTTAATGCCCCTACCAATTTGTCCAATGTCTTAAGGGATAACTTTGTTCCTTGCCCTCAGAGGTCAACTAAGTCCCAGAGGACTATTCATGGGGACATCTCTCGAAATTTCCTGCAAATGTAAGTCACCAGTCTTCCTGTACAGGGAGGTCTTGGAGATCCACTAATGGGACTTCAGCCAGTGTCCAGTTTATAAAGAGGAAAGTCTGCTCATGCTTCAAAAAGGGAAGCCTGGTCTAGCAAGATCTTACTTTGTCCTCGAGTGGATGGAACTGGTAAATCAAAATTCAAAAGGAGCCAGGAGCTCCCTCTCCCCCCAAAACCTGAGTGACCCTTGAGGACCAGATCATCAACTGACCTTGAGAAAACAAAAAGCTTGGTTAATCTGGGCTAATTGTGTGGCCTTAAACATCCAAAAAGAAAGTATAACCAGAAATAAATAATTAGTAAGGCCTGAGAAATTGTACTTCAGATAAGAAACTTGAGATCTTAGTAAAAAGACAAAAAGTAAAAAAACGGCTGGGCATGGTGGCACATGACTTTAATCCTAGCACTTAGGAGGCAGAGGCAGGCGGATGTCTGTGAGTTCAAGGCCAGCCTGGTCTACAGAGTGAGTTCCAGGACAGCCAGAGCTACAGGGAGACCTTGTCTCAAAAAGACCAAAAAAAAAAAAAGTAAAAAAATGAAACAAAACAAAACAAAAGACACTCTTGTTTTGCCTGTCTTCAATTCATTTTTTTATTCACATAAGTTTTATTATTATATAATTGCTATAAGATTATCGAATCTAGACCTGTGTCCCCCACCCTATCCCCCCACCCCACCAGAGCTCATGTATTCTGCCAAATATGCTTTTCATTTCTTTCTCAGTCTTTCTTGAAATTCTCCATGTGGAAGTTGACTGTTTTGAGCAGAATTTCACTGTTTCTTTGATGCTGTCCTTTCTGTTGTTGTTGTTGTTTCCAATATGCATCACTCCCAACTACTTGGACAAAAGCTCAAGGGGCCGTGTACAAGAAATACTTACAACTAGATAATTGGCACTAGCATCCACAGATGAGGGATACCATTTGTTGTTTGTTTTTCTGGGACTGTGTTACTTCACTCAGCATGATGTCTTCAAGCTCCAGCCATTTTTCTGTAAAGCTCATGAAGTCGTCTTTCTTTACTGCTGCATAGAACTCCACTGTGTAGATGTACCACATTTTCTCTATCCACTCGTCAGTTGAGGGGCATTTGGGTTGGTTCCAACTCCTTGCTATTGTGAAGAGAGCTGAAATAAACATGGCCGTGCATGTTTCTCTGCGGTGGGGTGAATCTTGATGGTACATGCCTAGGAGTGGTATGGCTGGGTCAGGTGGCAAGTTCATTCCAAGTCTTCCAAGGGTTCTCCACACCGCTTTCCATAGTGGCTGTATGAGTTTATATTCCCACCAGCAGTGGATGAGTGTTTCTCTTTCCCCACAACCTCTCCAACACTTGGTATCATTTGTTTTCTTGATCCTAGCCAGTCTTATTGGAGTAAGATGATATCTTAAAGTGGTTTTGATTTGCATTTCCTTAATGATTAATGATGTTGAGCACTTCTCAAGATGTTTCTCAGCCATCTCTAATTCCTCACTTGTGAAGTCTCTGTTCAGCTCTTTGCTCCATCTATTGAGTGGGTCATTTGTTTTCTTTTTTCTTTGTTTTTTGAGTAGTTTATATATTCTGGAAATCAATGCTTTGTCAGATGTATCTGCAGTGAAGGTTTCCTCCCAGTCTGTGGGATTTCTCTTCACTTCCTTGATTGTTTCTTTTGCTGTACAGAAGCTTTTGAGTTTAATCAGGTCCCATTTGTCAATTGTCCACCTTAATTCTTGAGCAGCTGCTGTCTGATTTCAGGAAGACTTTTCCTATGCCTATGTCTTGTAGTCTGCTGCCAACTTTTTCTTCTATCACCTTTAGAGTTTGGGGTTTCATGTTGAGGTCTTTAATCCATCTGAAGTTGACTTTTGTACAGGGTGAGAGGTAGGGGTTTAATTTCATTCTTCTCCAAGTGGCAAAAGTTTTGCCAACACCACTTGCTGAAGATGCTGTCTTTTCTCCATTGTATCTTCTTGGCCCCCTTGTCAAATATGAGATGGCTGAAATTGTATGTGCTCAAGTTTGGATCTTCAGTTTTGTTCCATCATTGGTCAACAGGTCTGTTTTTGTGCCAGTACCAGGCTGTTTTTATGTCTATAGCCCTGTAGTTAGTTTGAAATCTGGTATAGAGATCCCCCTGTGTTGCTTTTTTCATTCAGGGTTGTTTTGGCTATTTGAGGTCTTTTGTTTTTTTCCAAATGAATTTAAGGACTTTTTTTTCCAAGCCTGTGAAGAAATTCTTGGGAATTTTAATTGGGATTGCGTTAAATCTGTGCTTCAGGTGGTCTTGGGAGATCTCAGATCTCAAGACTCAAGCAAACTCACCTTTTATACCAGCTGGGAGGATAGCTCTGCCCCCACAGCCACAAAAGCCAATCAAGCCAAAGACAACTAGATTAAATCAAACGACAATCTGCCTTGCTGAAGCACCCAGCTCCTACCTACCTGTGCTTCAGGTGGTCTTGGGAGATCTCCGATGCCTGTCTTCAATTCTTACTGGCAAGTGCAGCTGCCCTGTGGCTGCCAGTGCTTTTGCCATCCTTCAAAGAAATGAGACACAGCTTTTCAACCTTCCAATATGGACTGGAGATTCATGTCTCTCCAACAATCCTCCAAACCTTCAGTGCCAGATGGGGACTGCTGATACATCCAGCTTGTGGACCGAGCAACTACTGGGGTTTCAGCCTCTTCAGAATACAGACTGCCATTGTTGGACTACCCAGGCTGTATCATGGAGACCAGTACAGGAAGATCAAGATAGGATGTGGTGCTTATTGGACCTCATTTGGTGACCATGGGAAGACCCCAGTGTGGAGCACAAGGGCAGGACTGATGGTTGTTTGGGCTTGCCAAGGAGGAGCCTTCAAACAATTCCTTAAGGAAAACATGACATCTTTCAAGGCCAGCCTGGTCTACAGAGCGAGTTCCAGGGCAGCTGAGGCTACAGGGAGACCCTGTCTCAAAAAGACCAAAAAATAAATAAATAAATAAATAAAATAAAATAAAAATAAAAATAAAGAAAAAATAATACTTAAAAGAAGAATTCACAAACTGAAGATGCTAAAACCTATGATGTCATAATCTTGATATGTATGTGGCATGAATATATGCATATTTTGGAGTGATGCAAATTACAAGGTACAACAACAACAACAACAACAACAAAAGACTGGGTCAAAAAACTGACTGAAATGGTGAACTTCTGCCTGAAACAGTAAACTTCTGCATCAAAAATTTTAAAAGAGGCTGAGAAAAAGATGAAAAACGTGTTTGGCAGAATGCATGAGCTCTGGTGTGGAGGGGGTGGCAAGGAGGGGGGAATGGGTCTAGATTTGATTGGGAAATGGTGTATGAAATGCTCAAAGCTTCAAAAAAATTGGCTTAAAAACTATTATTATTTTGTTTTATGTGTATAAGTATATGCCTGCATGTGTCTAAGTGCACCCATGTCCTGCAATGCTGGTGGAGGTCAGAAGAGGGCATCAGATTCCCCTGGAACTAGAGTTACATACAGATGGTTGTCAGCCGCCATGTGAGTGCTGGAAATTGAACCTGGATCCATTACAAGAATGGTCAGTGCTCTTAACCACTGAGCCATCTCTCCAGCCCCTCATCAAGTGCCTTTTAAAAAAATATTCTAAGCTGGGCGTGGTGGCCTAAGCCTTTAATCCTAGCACTTGGGAGGCAGAGGCAGGTGGATCTCTGATTTCAAGGCCAGCTGGGACTAAAAGGAGACCCTGTCTCAAAAATACTCCCCCCCCCCAAAAAATACCCAAAACAATATTCTGATGTAAATGATCAACTTTAAAACTCAAGAATATTGGGCTGGAGAGATAGCCTAGTGGTTAAGAACACTGACTGCTCTTGCAGAGGACTCGGGTTTGATCCCTAGCACCCACATGGTGGCTAAGAACCATCTGTAACTCCAATTCCAGGAGAACTCCAGTTCCAGGGGAATCCGAGACCCTCTTCTGACCTCTACAGCATTGCACAACACGGGTGCACAAACCTACATGCAGACAGTACACTCACACACATACGAAAATAAATAAAATAAAATAAACTCAAGCATATTTATTTTTAAAAAGAAATTATAGATTGCTACTCTAAATGAACAACCAGTATTCCTTGTCCTTCATGGAGGTTAATGATCAAAATAAATATAATGAAAGCAAAACAAGATTACTAACTTCTAGTTTTATATTATGAATTGTCGTGAGCATCCTCGCTTGCATCCTGCCATAAAATCATAAACTCTTGATGTGTTAGCACTAGTTGGTTATCGTTCGTATTTAAAATGAGAGATTAGTGCAAAGATAAGGATATCTAATGGCAGAATTCCAGTTCCCTACAGAAGCTCATTTATTTAGATTACACGGACAACCCCTTCTACTAACCAAAGGCTTTTGCGTGTCTTAGTAAATGATGACTCTATCTCAGTCCATAGGATAAAACAGTTACAAATGGCTCTTAGTTAACAGAGCTACAGTGAAGTTGTCATGAGTCTGAGTAGTTGATCTTTTCTGGATCATAATCAGTGATTATTAAGTGTCAATGGCTATAGTTAAGATCTGGAATGTTTTCCAAAGCTTGTGTGATAAAGGGCTTGTTCACCATAGTTGGTGAAACCTCTCAGAGGGGGAATTCAGTGGGAAGGGCTTGGGCTATTGTGGGGCATGAGTCCCTTAAAGGGATATTGTGCCTCAAGCCCCTTCCTATCCCTACCCCCTGGAGGTGAAGAGGTTTTCTCTGTGGTACACTCCCTCCTGCCTTGTCACATCAACAAGCCCAAAAGGCACAGGGCCAACTGCCCATAGATGGAAACCTCTAAAACCTTGAGTGAAAAGAAGCCTTTCCTATTTTTAAGTTGATTCATCCCATGTATTTGTTACAATATGGGAAATCTAACTAATACATCTATTATATAGACAAAGAGTTCTGCTAAATATTTTACATGCATGATTTAGTCTTCACAGCAGCCTGATGAGGTAAGAACTACTACAGTTACTGTCTTACAGATGGCAGAGCAAAGGCTTGTAGAGGTTACATATATTGCTCAAGGTAGCTGATCCTAGCCAATAAGCTAACCAGAACTTTAACTCAAACTTTCCTAACTATAATGTTCTCAGTATTAGTTCTGGTGACTTCTTCAATTCGAAGACATTCTAATATTTGTTTTATTTTCTTCCTTTTCTCACAAGCCTTTTATATTTTAAATTTTATTCTACATTCCTCTCCCAAATTCATGCTCCTTTTTTTTTTGAGACAGGGACTCCCTGTAGCCCTAGCTGGCCCTGAACTCGCTGAGTAGATGAAGCTGGCCTTGAACTCAGTCACAGAGATCTGCCTGCCTCTGCCTCTGCCTCTGCCTCTGCCTCTGCCTCTGCCTCTGCCTCTGCCTCTGCCTCTGCCTCTGCCTCTGCCTCCTGAGTGCTAGGATTAAGAAACCCACTGGATCCAATGAGTGTTGGAGGTACAGGGTCATCCACCCTATAGAGATGACACCCTTAAAGAAAACTGACCTCTTTTCCCCAGTAGCCATCGACTGTCAATAGCCCCTCAGCGAGGCTTGTGTGGTTCTCCTCCGTCCATATTGGCATGTTGACTGTGATCTCTTACACGTCTTGTGCAGGTAACCACAGGTGCTCTGGATTCATACATCCTCCTCAACTTCTGGCTCTTAACAACCCCCCACCCCACCCCATGCCACTATGTTTTATGAACCTTGGGGGAAGAGAGTGCTATTCAGGTGTCCCATCTTTGTATTAAGAGACAGCCACTGCACAAAGATGCTTCTCTGATGAGGACTGAGAGCTGTACCAATCTATGAGTACAGAGACATATTTAGCTTTTTGAACAACAACAATAAAAACAGCGAAAGCAAGATTCCATTTAGATGGAGGTTAGTGTGACTATTATCAGGCAGAAAGGGAGTAAAATAGCCAATTCTGATCATCACTAGTTGGATGGGTAATGATTTTGACTTTGTACTACATTTATTAAGGTGTTAAAGTCACTTGTATACAAAAGACAATCATTTTGTCCAAAGCACAAGAGTCTTGAATTACACAATTGAATCCATCACCTCCTTGCTGGAGGGTTGCCCACAGGACTCCCGGGAATCGGTGATGGTCTGTTTTTATCTAATGAACCTCAAGAAATACGTGGCTTATCATGTTCTTATCTGCATGCTGGATTCTAAGATTCCAGGCAGAATAGTGGAGCCACCACATCCCAATGATTTCCATTCCAACCCAACTCCCAGTTGTCTCTTGATTTTCTGTTTCTAACATTACTGACCTCTGGGCCTGACTGTTGGGGGTGTTTGGGTGTATTTTCACAATCTACTATTAAAAATTCAGCATATGTTTAAATATGTTCATATATATAAGCTAACTCTTCCTTCTTGTCCCTTCCTCCCCTTTCCTTCCTTTATTCTTTCCCTTCCTCTCTCTCCATCCCCTTTCTTTTCTTTCTTTCTTTCTTTCTTTCTTTCTTTCTTTCTTTCTCTTTCTTTCTTTCTTTCTTCTTCTTCTTCTTTCCTTTCTTTCTTTCTTTCCTTCCTTCCTTCCTCCTTCCTTCCTTCTTCCTTTCTTTCTTTCTTTCTTTCTTTCTTTCTTTCCTTCCTTCCTTCCTTCCTTTCTTCCTTTCTTTCCTTCCTTCCTTCCTTCCTTCCCTCCTTCCCTTCTTCCTTCCTTCCTTCCTTCCTTCTTCCTTTCTTTCTTTCTTTCCTTCCTTCCTTCCTTCCTTCCTTCCTTTCTTCCTTTCTTTCCTTCCTTCCTTCCTTCCTTCCCTCCTTCCCTTCTTCCTTCCTTCCTTCTTTCCTTCCTTCCTTCCTTCCTTCCTTCCTTCCTTCCTTCCTTCCCTCTTTCTTTCTTTCCAAGGTCTCATGTACTCCACACTGACCTCTCAGACTTACAATATAGCCAAAGATGACCTTGAACTTTTTGATCGCCTGCCTCTGACTCTATGTGCTGTTATTATAAGCATGCACTATAATGCCTGATTTATCGCATTCTGGGGACCTGACCCAGGGCTTTCTGCCTGGTAGGCAAACACTCTACCAGCTGAATACATCTCCAATCCTCTTTGTGTGTGTGTGAGAGAGAGAGACAGGGTATCATTACGTAGCTCTTGGATGGTCTGGAACTCACTATGTAGACCAGGCTGGCCTCAGACTGAAAGAGATCCACCTGCCTCTGCAGGTGCTGGTGTTAAAAGTGTGCTCTGCCACATCAAGTTCTTTTCCATTTTAGTAAGAGTTTCTCTAATCTGAAAATCCAATCCAGTGCCACAGAGTGTTAAATGATACTGCACAGCTGCGTGGCCCTGCCTGCTTGTCTTTTGTTTTCAGTAAATCTGCTTGAAGAATAACCTTCTTGACTTTATCCATTTCATTTTTTTGTTCTCTATTTTCATATGCGAACTCAAATTCTGAGAAAACAGACTATAAATACAGCAGCTAATTACTTCATTAATAAAAAGAAAACCCTCTCCCAAGTCCCCTTGCCAGCTCCCGTCCAGCATCTCCTGGATTGCCTGATCCCTGAGCTCTCCTGCTCAGGCCGGAAAAACACCTTCAACATGTTTTTCTGAAGTATTCAAGTGTATAGTTTACCATTTTGTGAATAAAATCCCCATCAAGTCGAGGCTGTTGATCCCTTTCATGTCTCACTATTTCCATTCCAAATGTCCTTGACTTCTCTAGTAGAGCCTTATCCTGAAAGGACCAGGGATGGGACCCAGGACAAAGGCTTGAAAGGGTTTGGGAGCCCCCAGGCCAATAAGCTGAAAGCAGAGGCCACTGGTTAGACAGGGTTCCTACCCCTGTGTACGAGGAGCAGAGCTACCTCAATGGTCCCCAGACTGGGACCAAGACAATGAGTTTAGCCATCCCCTGGACAATTGGGAACACAGTTTCTGCATGACCTTAGGAGTCCACTGGGTCCCTCTCCCCGGTGAGGCACTCACTGCAAACGGGAGCTCTCACTCTTATTTTGTAAACACAAACTGGATTCAGGCCTGATTCCCAGTGATGGCTGCGGTTATTAACATTGCTGATCCTTTGGGCTGAACCTGAAATTAGCCTGTATCTCTTCAGACAGGCACATGGTCGCAGGCCTGTGAGGACACCCGTCTCCCCAACTTTCACACTTGGCAGTGGAGATGGAAGGACTTTGTTGACAGGAGACCTGGAGCCTGGTTGCCAATACAGCATCATCTACAGCCCCACAGAAACCATCAAAACCTAGGTTTTCCTCAAGACCAGATCATGTGGTCCTGCCCAAATCCTGTGTGGCTATGTAAAGGTGACCATTACACACTGTAATGTGAGAACCCTTCCTTTAAGGTCTTTTCCTGTTTCCCCTTGGGCATCTTTCTATGTCATATGTAGCTGAAAGGGATTATGGACAAGCACTTGAACTTAATCTACATTGCTAACACCAAAGATAAATATCATTCTTCAAAACAATGTGATGATTCCAAACTTTTTTGTCCTTTCATACTCTGAAGATAATTGGCACTTTCATTGATATGCAGGTGTCTCTGAGTATTTGTTAGTTTAGAAATTTAAAACAAAAAACAATTCAAGATTGATTTACAGAAGAATGACAGTAGTGAACATGTTTACATACATTTTTTAGCTATCTACAAAATAGCTATTTACAAAACCAAAAAAGTCTGTGTTAAGAAGAGTTGCATTGCTTTACACTTTTCTCCCCAAATCTTTCGAATGTCAGATTTGATAGAAGCCAGCTGGATTCTCAAATTTGCTTTTTCATTTAGTGTGCTATGATATCATGCTCCATGTAAAACTCTAGAAAACTACACTGTGTGCCCACAAGAAAATGAGTCCGAAAAAAGGCAAATAATACCTTAGCATTACTATAAAAACAGTGTTGACTCTGCAGACCCCCTTGAGAAAGCATTGCCCCCCACCCCAGTGTCCCAAAGCCTCATTGTAAAATGAGAACCAATATTCTACCATGTACTGTACTGGATTTTTTTTTTGGGGGGGGAGCTTAGACTTTTTGAGACAGGGTCTCCCTGTAGCTCCAGCTATCCTGGAACTCACTATGTAGATCAGGCTGGCCTTGAACTCACAGAGATCTCCTGCCTCTGCATCCTAAGGGCTGGGATTAAAGTCATGTGCCACTATACCCAGCTCTCCATGTACTGTTCTTTTTTATTTTTATTTTTATTTATTTCTGTATGTGTATGAATGTACTGTCTGCATGTAGGTCTGTGCACCGGTGTTGTGCAATGCCGCGGAGGTCAGAAGAGGGTGTCGGATTCCCCTGGAACTGGAGTTCTCCTAGAATTGGAGTTTCAGACGGTTCTCAGCCGCCATGTGGGTGCTGGGGATCGAACCCGGGTCCTCTGTAAGAGTGGTAGGCGCTCTTAACAGCTAGGCCATCTCTCCAGCCCTATGTACTGTTCTTTAACACACACGAGTTCTTTGGGAAATCTGATAGTACTGACCAATCATTCTGGATAGCCCAAAGATCCAGTGCGTCCCCACCGGCATTTGATTCTGCCGTTCTCACCTCAGAGCTCCCTGCTACCAAGGTCCTCCTGCCTTCTACCTTTTAAACTTTGGAACATCTAGCCGGGCGTGGTGGCGCACGCCTTTAATCCTAGCCCTTGGGAGGCAGAGGCAGGCGGATCTTTGTGAGTTCAAGGCCAGCCTGGTCTACAGAGTGAGTTCCAGGACAGCTGGGGCTACAGGGAGACCCTGTCTTGAAAAAAAAAAAAAAAAAAAAAAAAAAAAAAAAAACTTTGGAACATCTGACTTACATGGCCAGTGTACAGGACTATAATACAGGAGTGACTTGCTTTTTCAGTGTTGCCTCCTGAGTCTTAGGAAAGACTCTGGCTCACCGTGGCTATCCATCCCACTGTGGCTAAAGACTGGAGTCAGCATCCACACCATGATTGGGCTCATTTGAGTGAGGTGATTCTCACTGGACCAGGCAACAGTGGTCACAAAGTTAGAGTCATACTGAATCATGGTTTCAAGTGAGGTTATTGGCAGTTGTTTCCAATTGGAGTCATAAGGCAGACATACGTGTGTGACTTACACGTGTACATACATGCTGTGTGTGAGAGGAGGTTTAGGAGCAGTCAGGTGAATCTCGAATCTCCAAGTAAGACATTTATCAACCATCCTCATTCTTTCCAGTTTCCTTCTCTGTCATTCTGCTTTACCATTCAGTAAAGACCTTGAATTCCCCTCCTTCCTAAACCCAGACCCTTTAGGCAGCAAGTTGCCCCTGACCCATTCAGATCCAAATGACAGCTTTTTCTCCCTGACCTTCAAGAGCTTTCCTATCTACATCCTGTGGATGGCAGCTCTCTAAGCCCAGGGAAGGAGTTCCTGGAATTTATGAATCCCAAAAACAAAACAAAGCAGCGGGCAGCAGTCTTTAATACCCCTCCCCAGGGGTGTTCAAGAGAGCCTCGGGCTCTGCTGTTGTCAATCTTTCCCTGCCATCTGTGCCTTTTGTTTATAATGCAGTTGATTAAAATCTGCTTTATTTACCCTAGCTGTTTCAAGTTCAATAATAAGGGGAAATTCACTCCAGGACTTCCATGGCAGACTAAATGGTCTGAACCGGAGCTGAATCCTTCATGTTGCAGTCCTCCTGCAAGCCCACCCCGTTCCTGCCTGAGACCCTCAACCCTGGGCTCTATATGCTGCAAAGGCTCTGGAGAACTGAGGCTGATAGGGAAGAAGATCACATGCCAACAATGCACAAGCTCGTTGCGTTCTAGCAAGACTTAATGTTTGTGGGGCCTGGTGATAAAAGGGCGGTAATAGAAGTTCAGAAAAACCGCAGGTTCAAAGCCTTTGCATTATAGAGTGAATTCAAGGCCTGTCAGAAAATCACTGAGATCTTGTCTCGAAATAAAAAGTAATAAGAAGAGTGGGGGATAGTTTGGTGATGAGTATTTACATGTCATATGAGAGGCCATGGGTTTAAGCATAGACAAAACCAACACCTTCATACTGGTATAGTGCATACAAACCTGAGACCACTCCTATCCTTAAGTGGTGAGGAACAGTCGTAACTAACATTGGATGAAGCTATGTAGGTACAGGGCAGTACTAACCTTGGATGAAACCATGTAGGTTCAAGGCAGTACTAACCTTGGATGAAGCCATGTAGGTTCAGGGCAGTAGTAACCTTGGATAAAACCATGTAGGTTCAGGGCAGTACTAACCTTGGATGAAGCCATGTAGGTTCAGGGCAGTACTAACCTTGATGAAGCCATGTAGGTTCAGGGCAGTACTAACCTTGATGAAGCCATGTAGGTACAGGGCAGTACTAACCATGATGAAGCCATGTAGGTTCAGGGCAGTAGTAACCTTGGATGAAGCCATGTAGGTTCAGGGCAGTACTAACCTTGGATGAAGCCATGTAGGTTCAGGACAGTACTAACCTTGATGAAGCCATGTAGGTTCAGGGCAGTACTAACCTTGATGAAGCCATGTAGGTTCAGGGCAGTACTAACCTTGATGAAGCCATGTAGGTTCAGGGCAGTAGGTGTTGTTATTATCACCTCATGGAGAATCTGAGGCTAGGACAGGTCAGGTAGCTTGCTCAAATGTATTTCACTAGAATGAGCATACACTTCCAAGATAAAGATTCCAAGATTCCAAGATTCCTTCCTAGGCTAAGCATATGCTCCCAGGCTTCTTTCACTGCTGGACACGTTAACCGTCTACTATTCTGTGAAAGGTCAGGACAAAGGGAAAGTCAAAAAATTTTCTCTGTAGCACAGGGACTTCACTGGACCTGTCTTCACCTCATCTGCCCCTCTCTGTTCCACCAGAGCTATTAGTGAAATCTTGGACCTTGGCAGCCCTAAGAAACTGGACTTGACACATGTCCTCAATAGGCCAAATAAGAGACAGGCCATAGTGGAAAGCAGAGAGAGGAGATTTACTGCATGTGGCCACACTGGGAAGAGAAATCAAGAGGGCCTGTGACCTGCCAAGTCCATCTCTGGGGTACTGGCATGAAGTTGAAAGTCAGTGAGCAAGAGGTATGTGTGACTCAGCAGTCCTGGTCAAGGTGTGTTCATCCTCTCAAAGGCCGTGGATCAGAATGGTTCAAAGGCCGTGGATCAGAATGGTTCTTGGACAGGAGTGTGATCACCACAGCTTGGATCCTGGCTTGAGAGAAAGAAAAGCTCCCAACTGACACAGCCAGGAGGAAAAGAAGAGTAGTGCACGGTCTGCTAAGTTTGACTAACTGTCTCTCCAAGGCCCGGGTGAAGCCTTGACCCCCTGAGCAGGGTGCTGTTGGAAGTAGAGGAGCTTTTAAAAGGTGGGGGAGGGCAGGAAGTCTTCATGTCGTTGGAGGTGTGCACTTGAAGGGGATTTGAGAATCCTGATCCTTCTTTTTTTCTCTTTTGCATCTGGGATATGAGGGGAATGGTTTGGCCACACACGACTGCCATGATGTACCTTCTCACTGCAGATTCAAAGGCAGCTGGGTCACCTCAGTCATGGGCCGAAAGCTTTAAAACGGGAGCAAATAAGCCCCTTTCCTCTTTATGATTATCTCAACCATCGTTAAAAATATCAACTCTTTCTTTTTAAATGTCCATCTCTTCCTCTCTCCCTCCTTTCCTTCCTTCCTTCCTCTCTCCCTCCCTTCTTCCCTCTTCCCCCCCTCTCTCTTCTCTTTCTTTCATTCTTTCTTTCTGTGTATATGTGTGCAGGTGTAAGTGCCATGGCCCCTGTGGAGTCAGAGGACAAGCTATGGAAGCTGTCTCTCTCCTTCCATCAAGTGGGTCCCAATAATTTAACCCAAGTTGTCAGGCTTACTTAGCAGCAAGCACTGTTACCCACTGACCTGTCTTGCTAGCCCTGTTTCAGCCATCATTACAGCAATGGAATGTTGACTAGCATGAGGTCTAGGGAGGTAGACAATGTGTATCTGTGACCAGTGGAGCAGTGGACAATGGAGAAGGGCTCGAGTGGATGGGGACCTGGCTAGACAGATAGGAGATAGGCAAGGATAAGACTTAAAGGGCGCTAAAGTACATGTCTCTAATCTCTGGAGGGCTCAGAGGGGGTTGCTGCATGCCACAAGAGAGAGTGCACCCTACCAAGGCACTTGGCCTCCCAGCTGAGGAGGCAGAAACATCCAACAAACTCTGCTCTCCCTAGAGGGGATACTCCGTATCAGAGGATACTCTTCCTCCTGTACATTGGCTGTATTAGTTATTTCTGAGACCCAGAGAGGTCCTTTTATATATAGGATAAGATGTGATAAGTTAGAATGAGTAAAGGCAAAGGCCGAGACCTTGAGACCCAGTTACAAGATTTTAATTGAGTCTTTGACTCACTACTTAATCTCCAGCACCTAGAACAGGACAGGGCCTAGCAAAGAGGTCCATAATATCTGTTGGATGGGTGGATGAATAACCACTCAGGTCAGTACCCAGACTCTGGGCCCAGGACTGAGGGCACTTGAAGATGCTGGTGAAGTTGTCTCAGTGCTCTGGATAGAAAGCCCAACATGTGTTGTTCCTATTTATGTTCTGACAAGGTCAGGACTGCTCAGAGTGGTGCACTGACTGATCCCAGCCAGGGAACCACACACAGACTGGTCCTTGGTTAATGGGCCACTGTCTGTCAGCGACAGGCTCAAGATTGGGCCTCTATCCTGGAATGTTCAAGGTTCACACAGTACCAGCTTTGGGGTCAAAAAGAGCTGGAGTCACTTCTCCTCTGTACTCAGGACCTGCCACATGCCTAAGAGGACAGCAGTGTCCAACAGCTAAGGGCTGGTTAGTTCATAAACTTTCATTTGTTTTTGTTTGTTTGTTTGTTTGTTTTACAGTGGTAAAACAAGCAAACAAACAAACAAACAGGAGATTAAATTATTACCTTAGACATTTGGACTTGTACGATTCCACCATGTAATGAACATCCAGGTTGTAGTGAATCATGGTGAACTGACTTTTTAAAGTTTAATGACACCACACAGTTTATTATCGCTCGCCCAACAGCTTGTGAAAATGCCAAGCTGTTGATTGAAATCCCTCCTTCTGGTAGGGTTGCTTTTTCTTCTACTACAGTTTAATAGGTAAAAAGGCTAAACAGTCAATCAGGTCTGTCTTATGTTTAAAAGCATACCAGAAAAAAAGCAGAAAAATTTCCTTCTGTATTTTGGCTTTACAGATGCTGGACCATATGTTTACAAAATAGAGTATCCGAACCATGCTTCGCTGTGCAAGAAGCTGCACAAGCAGTCTGGTGGGATCTTTCCAAATTTTTCACATCAAAGAAAACATTCCTGGTGTTCTTTTTAATGAAAGAAAACAAGCTGAGTATATTTTAATAGCTTTATTTTCTATTTTTTTATGTTTTCTAGGTGACATAAAGAATTTCCCTTTTCCTGGTTTTTAGAAATTTTTAACCTGATTACCAAAGAAAAGCATATATATTGCAAAATCTAAGTGTTTAAATGCATGATTTAGAAAATAAAAGCACCTTGAATCCAACCATTGTTATGCATCCTTCTAGAACTTTCCCGAGAAAATAATAGTGCAGAAGATACATACAATTATATTTCATAGGCAATTTGGCACACATTCTTTCAGATTTCCCCCCTATTATTATATACTGGTTACTTTCTAGTAATGGTGATTATATTACACATACTTTTATTCAGCCTGAGTTTCTTACCCAGACCTTAGGTAAAATACATGAATCTTTTTGAGCATCAAAATAGTATTCTTCTTTCTACAGTATCTATCAGAGCCCATGTTGAGAGAGAGGCACCGGGTATGCTTCCAGGTGTCCTCTCATTCCTATCACACACAGCAATCATGACAGGCTACACTCTTACGTCCTTTCTCTTGAACTTGACGTTTTCTCGCAGTTATCCCAGATCCTTGCTAGCGACCTCCTGGGCCTCATACTAAACTACTCACCTCTCCCAGGAGGTTAGTAAGTCTTGCCAACTTCTTCCCCCTCACAACAGGGCTGTTGTGAGAACTAATGAGGTCATATTTGCTGAGCACTTTCTGTTCCTTCAATAACTGGTGATCCACAAATATAAAATGTTTTCAGTTCCAACAGTGTTTGGCTTCCTTTCAGCGAGAAGTGAGGGCCCATTTGAACTGCACGTGTTGTTATAAATACACTACAGCCTGTCCTTTGTATTGTAGAAGGTGCTGGGAGTGGAGAGCTCATGCAGGTTGCCAGCATCGCTGGGGTCACACAGAGGGAACTTCCTGATGACTGAATGAGTGACAGGGGAAAGGAAGCTGAAGCTGAGGAAAAAGCTGAGGATGGCACCTGGCAAGGACAGTGCCACCTGATGGTTCATGGGGACACCATTTTCTGGTTCTCTAACATTATCTACCCAACGGTTAATGAGGGTTTTCAGTGTTCCAGGAAAGAAGAGGGCAGGCGACCGGGGCTACAGCTTCCACACAGACTGCGTCGGGTGGGCCGGGCCAGGGATGAATGTTAGTCCCTTCCTCTTGTTTCTCACAGCCCCCATTCTCCCAAAACACTTCACGAAACATCGCGGGGGTGATGAGGGAGGCAAAAAGCTTTTCTGTCACGGAAGTGCAAAGAAGGTCGGATGTCAATGACTAGGGAAAAGTGGATTTTGGCAAACTCTATACAGCTCTCTGTAATCCTGTGGTAGCATCACTGCTCACTTTAACTACAAGACATGGAAACCTTTTCACATCCCTCTACCTCTTGCCATATCAATGCATTCCAGCCCAGGTCCCCCTTGCCATTATCTCTCCCTGACAATGTTCTCCCCCCATGTATGGCAGGACCGGTATCCCCTGAAAACAGCCCCGGCCTAACGACTAATGAGAGTTGGCACATAGCCTGTTTAGCTTCTTCACTCTTTAAAAAAAAAAAATTATTTATTTTTTATGTGTATGAATGTACTGTCTGCATGTAGGCTTGTGCACCCGTGTCGTGCAATGCCACGGAGGTCAGAAGAGGGTGTCGGATTCCCCCGGAACTGGAGTTCTCCGAGAACTGGAGTTACAGACGGTTCTTAGCTGCCATGTGGGTGCTGGGAATCGAACCTGGGTTCTCTGCAAGAGCATGAGCCATCTCTCCAGCCCAGCTTCTTCACTCTTCAGTGTGGCAGCTCAGAGGCCCACGTGGGACAAGCTCCCACTGCAGCTGCACCCACCAGTGGTAACATGCACTTTCTGTCCCCTCCCTTTCCCGTGTTCCCAGTCTCTTCTGTGTGTTCCCTAGAATCCCCTCCACATAAATTACGTGACTCAAACTGTGGTCTCAGGCTCAGCTTCTGGGCACAGCTAAGAAGATGCTGAATCATGTGCTGAAGGTCACACAGCTCCCTGCACCGTACTCCAGGGAGACTAGCTTTGGAGTCTGTGATCTTTCCTGCTGTATCACATGCCTCCTGACTTCAAACTGAATGTGCAGCGTGCTTGATGTATGGGCATTCCTTAGCCCAGAGGAACCTCAAGGCCCTTGATCTCTCTCCTTCAATAAATATGATAATGGTTACCATTGATCCAGGGATTTTCACTGGCCCAGGCTTGGGCTAAGTGTGTTGCTTGCTCCTTTAAATCTCACAAAAAGCTTGCAAGGGAGAGAGACATTCTTGTCCATCTTCGTAATCTCTGGGATGACTCAGAATTTCAGGGACTCACTTCAGATCACACAAACACAGAGTCAGGATCTCCACGCACACTTTCTGGATCCCTGGTTCACAGGCTCATATACTGTACTATATGCCATAAAGAAAATTGGCATGCCCGACATATTCATGGGCAGACCTCAGTTTGCTATTACTGCTGGACTAAAGTATACAAACAGTGATGTAAGCAATGCAATTTCTTATGGCATCGTTTGTATGTTTAGAAATCTGACACAGGTCTCCCTGGGTTAAAATCAAGATACTGATGGAGTTTCGTTCCTTTCTGGAGCTCCAGGGGAGAATCTGATTTTGTTTGTTTTTCCCTTTTCTTTTTCTAGCATATTAAGGCTGCCCACATTTTGTCTTCTAAACCAGCAATGTCTCTCTGACTGTTCTCTGACATCTTATCTCTTTCTGCCCACAGCATGGAGAGCTTCTCCCTGCCCAAGGACCCATGCAATTCAGTTAGGCCCTTCCAGAAAACAACACAGCCTCCCTCACTTTAATCACATCTACAGAGTCTCTTCTGCTGGGTGTGTTGTTAGAGTTCCATGCTGTGACAGATACCTGAGGTATTTTGAAGAGACAAGGTTCATTTGAGTGCACAGGTTCAGTTCCGGGGTGCCAGTCCATGATGGGCTGAGGCATTCCTTTTGCCTGTGGTAGCATGGCATGGCAAGGGTATGTGGCAGATCAAAGCTGCTTACTTCATGGCTAGGACAAATGATAGAAAGAAAGGGCTGGGCCCCACAATCCCCTTCAAGGACACACTGAAATTGCTCGAAGACCCCCCACCCCCATGTTCTACCTCCTCGAGGCTCTACCACCTCCCAGGAGTGCCATGGGCCGGACAAAGCCTTTACTAACTGGGCTTGTGGGGGACAGTCCAGATCCAAACTATAGCATCAGGTCAAGGGTGAGGATGTGGACATCTTTGGAAAGGGAAGATACTACTCTGCTTTCTGCAACTGTATCGGGGGAGCTTCCTTGAGGGGTAAGCTGAGATTTACAAAGAGAATCAATGTAGAAGATAGATAAAATGGCCATTGTAGAATAATAAAGTTTTTTGTTTCGTACTACTGCTTCAACAGAGGAAGAACAATCTAGATAGACCTCAGACTAAGAGATGGGGGAGGGGCATCTACCATCGCACAGAAGGGAGCCAAGAGAAGGGCTCTTGTTCACCACAGTGCCTTGACAGACAGGCAACTCAGCAAGTAAAACAGTGGGCTAGGCTATGAAGGTACTTAATTCTCCTCCATTTTAAGGAGTGTGGAGGTAGTTGGTCCAGGTCTTCTTGCTTGGAAAGCTTCAAGGACCCAAGGTCTTTGTGCTGAATCTTCATACGGCCCCAGCCTAACCAGGAAGGAAGGTTGGTCATGGGAGTGGTTTTCTCTTTACAGATCTCTTTCTCATCAAGGAAGAAGACTCCCAGAAGCCTCAACAGAGCTTCTTTTTCCAACCCCTAGTTTAGAATTTCTTACTTTGCATAATAAAAAGTCTTTTCTCACATTCCCTGTAATCTAGGCATGGAACTTTATTTGTAGAGGAGTGTACTTTATTCTATCAGTTCTCGGAGATTGCATACCAGGGATTTTTTTTTAATGAAGAAATTTATATTAAAGTATTGTTTTAGCCAGGCATGGTGGCACATGCCTTTAATCCTACCATCCAGGAGGCAGAGGCAGGTGGATCTCTGTGAGTTCTAGGCCAGCTGGGGATATGGGGAGACCCTGTATCAAAAATATTTAAGAAAATATATTGTTTTAGATTATTAAAGTTGCATTATTCTATTATGAAAAGTATAAGGACAGCGAATAAACTAACACGCAGTCTTTGCTACAAACTGGGAACTTTACACAAGGAAAAGTGGTTTCACATCTATAAATGGACAATACTGGACAAATTGAGGAAAATTACCAGAAACTTCCATTTTTAGAAAAGTATTTTTTAAGTATGTATCTATGTAGCCCAGGATAGCCTCAAACTTACAGTCTTCTTGACTCAGTTTAATAAAGTATAGGACCTTTTCTTTCTTAAAGTATTATTTTATGGGGCTGGAGAGATAGCCTAGCAGTTAAGAGCACCGACTGCTCTTGCAGAGGACCCGGGTTCGATCCGCAGCACCTACATGGTGGCTGAGAACCATCTGTAACTCTAATTCCAGGAGAACTCCAGTTCCAGAGGAATCCGACACCCTCTTCTGACCTCCATGGCATTGCACGACATGGGTGCACAAACCTGCATGCAGACAGTACATTCATACACATAGAAAATAAATAAATAAAATTAAAAAAAAGAAAGATCATATAAGCCTTCAACCTTCAAGAAGCAAAGGCTTCTGCTGGCTGAACCATCTTGTCAGTTCTACAACCTTTTATACGTGCTATAATCTGAATTCACGTTGACGCCCAGTGACCAGTTTGTCATAGTTATCAGGTGGGGCCCTTGGGAGATGGTCAGCGTGGGGGCGCTGACTTCCTCAAAAGATTAGAATTACATTCTTCTCCAGAGACTAGGTGATTTCTTTCCCATGAGTGGGTCAGATCCCTTGAAACTGGGTTATTTATCACAAGAGCAGATTGGGTTGCTGTGCAGCAAGCCTGGCACACCCACTTGATCACTCGTGTACATCTTTTTTTTTTATTTATTTTTATGTGTACGAATGCACTGTCTGCATGTAGGTTTGTGCACCCGCGTCATGCAGTGCCTCAGAGGTCAGAAGAGGATGTCGGATTCCCCTGGAACTGGAGTTAAAGACTCTTCTCAGTCATGTGGGTGCTGGGGATTGAACCCAGGTCCTCTGCAAGAGCAGTCGGTGTTCTTAACAGCTAGGCCATCTCTCCAGCCCCTCATGTATACCCACCAGAGACACAGCAAGAGGCTTTCATCAGAATTCAGCTTCCTGTGGCCTCCTGACCTTGAATTATGTACTCAAATCTTTTGGGGCTGGAGAGATGGCCTAGCGGTTAAGAGCACTGACTGCTCTTGCAGAGGACCCGGGTTCGATCCCCAGCACCCACATGATGGCTGAGAACTGTCTGTAACTCCAATTCCAGGAGAACTCCAGTTCCAGGGGAATCCAACACCCTCTTCTGACCTCTGCAGCATTGCACGACACGGGTGCACAAACCTACACGCAGACAGTACATTAATACACATAAAAAATAAATAAATAAAATTAAAAAAAAAAGAAATCTTTCTTTCATAAACAAACCACCCAGCCTCAAGTAGTTTGTTGTGGCAATACAAAATACACTAAGATCATAACTGTACAGAGAAGTGATTTCCAAATGACAAGACAGACTAAATCACATAATAGATAAGATGTAGGAGACTCTCTTATGGCCTGGTGTCATGGATAGACTATGTGTGGAAAACTGGATAAATTATCAAGTTCAAGTTTGGCATGCTAGATGATATCAATTTTAAGGACTTCTGTTTAAACAAAAGATTACAAATAAGACAGAAATAGACTTAAAAAAGATACCAGCAATGTCTGAAACTTACTAAGAAATATTGAATCTACAATATTAAAAAAAATTCTTGAAAGATTTTAAAAAGGAAAAATAATCAAGACAAAAACCATCAAAGCATTGGGAAAATAGAAGAGGGGCAACAACGCAGGCAGTTAATGAAGGAAGAAAACTCAGACATGTAAAAGGCACACATCAAACTGTTCAAACTTGATAACAAGACTGACTGAACCGACAAGGAGACATCGCCATGTGACTAGGAAAAGTAGATGATTAATCTCCAGCATTGCAAGGCTGTGCAATCGGAGCTCTGGTCCACTGCTGGTGGAACAGACTGGTCCGATATTCCCTGAGAGTCACTTGGCAAGGTGGCATCGAGTTAAATTCACAAACAGTCGAGCACTCTACTTTCCTGGATAGGAATCACCAGGAATCTCTTATCCAGGGCCAGCAAGGACCATGATTGAACATGTCCATTACAGAGTATATAAGGTGATCAGAATCAGGAGAAAACCTGTGTGTGCATCCATGGAGTGGCGGAAAGGCAAATTTTGTTAGATGTGGAGTTAGAATAGCACTGCTATCTATAGCCACAGGGCTGCATCTTAAAAACACAGTGACAGGCGAAGAAGAAGCAAGAAATAGAATCAGTCATTTGCACAATACCATAAAATAAATGAAAATGTATACATTTAGAAAATACTAGGCATGTCCAAGAGCTCGTGCTTGGGAAAGATGCATTTTAGATACAATAGCAAGACTGTCTATAACCAAAAAAGGAGAAAGGAAACAAAGGATAAATGAAAGCAGAGATCCTTGATGGGCCGGAGTAGATCCTTTCTGCACAGGGGAGGACTCCATTTTCCTGTCTATAATTATTTCTATAGAGAAGCAAGATGGCTGTATGGCACTCCCCAGCTATGAGAAGATAGAGAGCAACAGGGTCTCCCTCTCCGCACCCATGGAAGAGTCTCTGAAGTAGAGGATCTTCATCTTCTGTTTTGAAACCTGGAATTTAGGGCTGTTTCATCCATTCTCCTCCCCAGAGTGGTGACATCCCTTCTCTGGCTGGACCGATGGGCTGAGAGATAGGGAGGCAGCTGCTCTGAGATGTGGTCGCCGATGAACCGGAGGAGAATCAGATCTTGTGTGCACAGATTATCTCATGACAGAATCAGATTAGTCTTGCACGTTAGGATCACAGGCTCTCAGACTGAGTTGGAGGAGTCTCCAGGTCTGACATCCGTCCATTACAGGAGCCCTTCCTTCTTCAACCTTCTGCCTCTGCGTCAGCCAGGACCCGAGCTTACAGCATGTGGAGCAGTTCCCCTTTCCTCCATTCCCAGATTCTGCTGTCCTCACCTCCAGCTCCATCCTGCAGGCCTGGGAGACGGCCCCAGTTGCCTGCCTGGAATTGCTCTGTCCTGGGGCTCACACCTCACTGAGGCAAAGCAGGTGCCTTGCTGGGTTGCTGGGTGGGGGGGGGGGTGTCCTTTCATGATGGGAGATAACTCCTACATGGACTTCTCTATGCCTTGGATCAGGGAACAGCAAAACCACTACTAGGCCCAGGGCAGCATGAGAGCCAACACCAGAGTGGTTTGACATTATTTATGCAAGACAGACAGAGAAACAGTAAAGAAGAATATGCAAAGAAGCTCTCTGTGGCCCACAGGACTAAGATATTGACCAGCTGATCTTTTCCAGAAAAAGATTTACAGATCACTGCCCAGAGTCCTCCCTGTACCAAAGGCAGCACTGGCATCTCTGGATAGCTTCTTCCAAATGCCAGGTTTCCCGTCCATCCTGGGGGTGTCCTGGTGCTATGAGTACACAGGGAAGTTCAGCATGGTTCCCCCACTAACTTTCTGAGTGACTAGGGTCTCATTTGATCATTGTCAAGCCTTGTCTCCTCACTTCTGCACTGAGGCTAAGTGTAGTTTCCACAGACAGACAGACGCCTGTGTTCCTCCAGTGAGATCAACAAACCTAGAGTGTAGCTGCATGCATATTAGACTTCATGTCCACTGGGCTTCTTGTCCTGTGAAACCCTGGCTTCTCTTGCCAAGGGTAGGGGAAACATGCTTTGCATGAAGGCCCAGAACTTCTGCAGGTGGCAGGTGGATCTGGGTGTTTCCTGAGAATCCCAGCTATGCAAATATCTTGAGTCAGAAGGTGGGAGGGACTGGGGTAAGCCAATACACACCGATACATAGTCTGTTTCTTTTCAACGCCAGGAAGAGCAACCATAGTTGGTGTGGGTTACGGCCCCTGTTTCCCTAAGAGACATTCAGTGTTTGGGTTACATTGAAAAAAGGTTAAAATGTAAGGAAAACATAATCCAAACCAAACAAGCAACCAAAACCTCCCCTTCTACCTAGAAGATACCACAAGCACAACCTTGGATACCACCCTGCCTCCTGTTGACCCTCCTTAGGCCATAAAATGGCAACATGGCTGTCTGATTTGCATTTAGGACCTGTTTTTCCTGCACAGGGTTCAAGTTGATTCTGCCTGGCTGTGTCCAGATAGGGAGAGGAGAGGGTAGACAGTAGAGGGAAGGTGTTGACATGACCAAGGGCTGCAGGAGTCCTGTGCTTTGGGGACAGGGCCTTGTTTAGGTTTAGGTTTGCCAGCTGTTGCTAAGTGAAGAGCTAAGACAAAGAGCCTCTGTGAGGGGCAAGTGTTTATTTTACACCAGAGCCTGGGGTTTCCTTCCTGTTTGGCTCTCTGAGGCCTGCTTGTTGGGATTAATGAAGTCCATCCAAATATTTTCAAGGATATAAACTCTAGAAAAAGGCATTTGTCCCCAAGTGCTGTTTACTTCAACAGTCGACACGCAGTTCACACCAAGTCACCCTGGCACGAGGGGACCCCCTGTTACTTTGTGAACTTGGGCCTCTCAAATGTGAACGTTATACTCTTGGACACACGATCTTTTTTTTCTCCCAGGGTGAACATTAAGACAAAAATTCCACAGATGGTACATCTTTAGGGGCAACTGTTATAAATTTATTTTGAAAAATTATACATCTTTTGGCTCAATGGTTAAGAGCACTGGCTGCTCTTGCAGAGGACCTGGGTTTGATTTCCAGCTCCAACATGGTGGTTAACAACTGTCCATAACTCGAGTTCCAAGGGAATCTAAGGCCCTCTTCTGACTCTGAGAGCATTGCATGACACGGGTGCACCTACACACATACAAGCAATACACTCATACACATAAAATAAAAATAATCAAAATTGTACATATAGGGTGTATTATGGTAACTCAGTACATGAACACAATGCATATGATCAAACCAGGGTAACAAGCATTTACATCTCTTTGATTATTATCATTACATCTTCATTTATTTCGTGTGTGTGTATGTGTGTGTGTGTGTGTGTGTGTGTGTGTGTGTGTGTGTGTAGGTCAGAGGATAGCTTGCAAGAGTTGAGTCTCTCCTACTATATGGGTCCTGGAACCACATCAGGCTGTTAGGCTCCATGTCAGGTTGCCTTTACCTGCTGAGCCATCTCACCAGCTCCATCTCTTTAATTATTAATACTTTTTTTGTGTGTGGGGGATTTCTAACCCTGCTAGACATTTTGAAATACATCATAGGTTTTCTTAACCAAGAGTAATGTTACTGTACTAAAGGAAAAAAACAGAAATTAAAAAGAAAAAAGGAAGCAGAAGTGATTATTCTCTGTTCTGCTGGGCTTTTTTTCAGCTTCTCTCTGCCCTTCCTACCCCTGCTCTACACAGTCTCCAGCAATCATAATTCCACCTTCTCTAAGGCTGTTGTGGTGGCTTGAAAGAGAAGTGGCTTCTCTAAGCTCAGGTATTTGCTCACTCAGTCCCTTGTTGATGCTGTTGTTTAGTAAGTTATAGAACTGTTAGGAAACAAAGCCTTGCTGCAGGAAGGAGGCCCCTGAAGGCAATCTTAGAGAGTTTATAGCCTTGCTCCACTTCCTGTTTGCTCTGTCTGCGGGTGGATGGAGATGTTATCACTCAGCTTCCTGCTCCCAGCTGGCCCCTCCTGTCATGCCTCCTACCCTTCTATCATTATGAACTCCAGGTCTCTGGAATCATAAGCCAAAATAAATGTTTTCTTTTATAAGTTGATTTTGCTCATAGTATTTTATCACAGCCTGAGTGTAATGCCCGCATGTGTGTAAGTGTACCTATGTCAGGTGGTGCCCATAGAGGACAGAAGGGGGGATCAGATCCCCTGGAACTAGAGTTACAGATGGTTGTTAGCCACCAAGAGGGTGCTGGGAATCAAACCTGGGTCTTCTGTAAGAACACCCAATGCTTTTATTGCTGAGCCATCTCTTTAGCCCCCTTCAATTTTTCATTAATGAACCACCATTCCTTCCCTTTAGCGTGAAAGCATATATTCTGTGTCATTTAATGTTGGAAGAATGTATTTTTTTTTAATTTTACAGATGTCACAATTAAGAGGTCGCCTTCAGTCTCAACTTTGGACTTTGAACAGCATTGAGACCGTTAAAACACTATGAGGACTTTTGAAGTTAGACCGATACTTTTTCACTGTGAGATAGCTATGAGCCTTAGGGAGTAGAATGTGGTGGATTGAATGAGGAGCGTCCCCTGGCTCAATGTATTTGAACACTTACTTGGTCCCTTGTTGGTGGTACTGCTTGGGGAAGTCATGGGACTTTTAGTGAGTAAGGCCTTGATGGAGGAAACATGTCACCCGGAGTGGGTTTGGAAAGTTTATAGTTTCACCCCACTTCTAGTTCATTGTCTCTGCTTCCTGCATATGTATGAGCTATGATCTCAGCTTCCTACTCCCCTGCCTGCTGCCCTGAGCTCCCACCCCCACCACCACCATTAAGAACCGTGACCCTCTGGAAACAGGAGCCAAAACAAACTCTTATTTCTTTTGGACATGGTATTTTATCAGAGCAACAGAAAAGTAATGAATGCAATTGGCTTATTGGTTTCCACAAGTGAGTGAGAACACATATGATCTAGTAATTATACTGGTGGATATAGCCCAAGAAAATTAAATCATTATACTGAAAAGATACTTGCATCCTCTTGTTAACTGTAGTACAATAGCCAGTTAAGGAACCAATCTAGGTGCCCTTCATTGAAATAAATAGGTAAAGAAAATGTAGTGTGTATGGAAAATTATTTAGTCAAAAAAGAATTAAATGCTGTACTATGTAGCAACACGGATGGAACTGGAGGTCATTATAGTAAGTGAAATAAGCCAGACACAGAAATAAGATAATACTTGTATCATATACTTTTGTGATGCTGTGATCATGATATCTGACAGAAATAACTTAAGGGAGGAGAGATATATTTTGGCTCACAGTTACAGAGGCTTTCAGTTTGTCACGTGGCAGGAAAGGCATGATAGGGCTCGTGGAAGTAGGAGTGTTTGGTGAGGTGGCAGGAAGCAAAGAGCAAGGCTAGAAGCAGGGGCTGGACACTGTAGCAGGCTGTCCTCTGGACTATACACACACACATACATACACACACATAAACAGCAGCGATGACTTTGGAAGACTACTAAGCAGGACAATCATACATCTGGGACATCTTGAGATTGAAAAGGAGGCTGGCAATGGTTCTAGCAGGATAACAGATTTGAGCTGGGCCATACCAGACAGATAGATATATGCTATCCCATGCCCAAGTCCTCTTCTAGCTCAGAGGTTCCTGGTCTTTCTAGCTTCTAATTTTGTGGTTGGATTGCTTATTACTTGTCAACATGAGGTAGATTTCTGGGAGCAACCCCAGGGACAGCAGCCACCATGGACTGCTTCAGGCAATGAAGTCATTAAGTAATAGCCTCAGGGACAGCAGTCACTGGGGACAGCCATCTAAGGCAGAAGCCATCAGGAGGCGGCAGCACCATGCTTACTTACCAGAGCATACAGCTGGAAGAAATGCACCCACGAGGCCACCTGCAAATGACAGATGGCACCAGTTTTGCCTGGTTCTTGTTTAGGATCATGTGAGAATCACAAGTTACATAGCGGAAACATCAAGGAATCAACCAGCCATTACCTAGTAAGCAAGTACCCATGAGGAACCCAGCCCGGGGCCTTAGTAGGATGGAAGGATAAAGGAGACTCCATAGAAGACTGCAAGGAAAATGAAGGTTGCGCTAAGGATCAACTAGATTAGGAGAGTCAGGATTTTTACAGAGGCAATTGCAGCAGGGGGTGGTTGGGGGTATCCCTGACCCACTAACTTTGCTCTGATCTGGTTGAGGGAGCCATCCATTTCATTAGATGCCTACCCTTTACTCACCCACCTAGTGTTTGCTGCTTGAGCTCCTACCTAGTCTTTCTGCTCTAGGACATCCTTATGTCAAGTTGGCCCTGACCCCCCCCCCCACCGACCACCCGTCACAAGCCTCACTAACAGAGGAGGGCATATGGGAGTGACACAGAAAAGAGGTGGCTGGCATCAGTGCACAGGAGCTGCTTAAGTGCCTTTGCTTATTCTTTTCTGCTTGCCTTTGAGTATCGGTTTGGTATTTAATTTTGATTTTTCGAGACGGGGTCTTGCTTTTAGCTCGGGCTGGCCTGGGACTCACTATGTAGCACAGGCTAGCCTCAAACCTCCATCCTCTTGCCTCATTCTCCTCAAGGGCTGGGTTTCCAGGAGCATGTCACCACCTCTGGCTTTCTCCACTGCCGCTTAGTTAACAGGTTCTGGTTAGGAAGCTTGTGACGGGGCATGGAATGGGGTTCATCTGGCTTCCCAACTGCTCAGTGGAATTACATTGGGCAACTTGTCCAACGATTTGTCTAGCCCACATCCTTGGGCCATTATCAGGGTCCCCCAAGTGTCATCACTAGTCTTTGGTATGCCATCTGCTTGCCCCATCTCATGCTGGGTATACAGCCTTGTAGTTCTTTTTGGCTTTTGTTTTTCTGGAAGCTCCGCTCCACTCAAGTACTGTTCCTTGCCCAGCTCACCCTGGGCTGGCTGTCCTCCCAAGCTTCAGCCAAGAAACTTGATTTCATTTTTGTACATGCGCAAAAAACCTGATTTCACACGTTAGTCAGTCAGATTTCAGTGGCTTTAAGGAAACAAGAGTCATTCACATCACAGCCCTGCAAACAGCCAACAGTTAAACCCTAGATTTCATTTCAGAAGCATCTTGTCCGTGCCTCTTGCTGCAACTGTGCAAGCCTCCCTGACCCTCCCTCTTCTAGGCTGTCAGCAGCATGGAACATTTTTCCTGGAAATTGGTTTGTAGAGCAATTCAGATCCTGTGTTCCTTGTCCCAAACTCAACTCTGGCTTCCACCACTACTCTAAGACATCATGAACAAACGTGCTTGGCTATGCTATGCACCACACTCTATGTTTAGTTTTAAACAAGAGAAGGTTTTCTCTTCTGTTATGGAAGGATGAAACAATGTCCAACCTAGGAGTCGGGGTAGGATCCGTGGGCGGAGAGAATCCCATAGGGCTAAGTCTGTGGAGAGATGGCTGGCCATTGACTGAGAGGGACCCACTGTCCTAGTGTCAGGAGCCGTTTTGACATGAGGAGGACTCTGCTCTGGATCTGCCTTAAGGAGAGGCTGCTAAAAGGACCATTTTGAATCCTCAAGCACCTTGGAGGTAGGAGACACCCAAAGGAGGTCCCCAGGTTTAGGGAGCCATAACATTAAGGGCTGGGAGGATCTTGCCTCTATCCTATCAACGCTCCTAACACCAGAAAAATGGGAATGATAATTCATCTCCCTCCCTGCCAGCCCCAAACCAAAGCCTTCTGGAGTCCAGCCCACTGGCCCTGCTCTCGAGAGAAAAGAAAGGAGTTTTCAGTGTGATGGAGGTAGCGACAACATAGACTTCTTGCTGGGCCCCCGTTGTCTAATTACGTAGCTGCAAATAAGAGAATGTGTTTGAAAGCTCCGAACACTGGAAAATGGGCTAAAAGGATGGATGGATTTAATTAATCATTATTGCTCAGGTGGGATGGATCCAAGACTTGATGCTAGACTACAGGAAGGGCCCAGGGAGCTCCTGGCATGCTGTCAGGTGTGAAGGAAAGAAATGGGCCAGTTATTATGGCCTCACTGTAACTAATCAAAATGAGAAAGCACAAGGCAGTGCTGCACCATCTACGGTGCTGCTGTGTGAGGCCTCATCTAAATGCTAACAAGGCAAGGACAGAGGTCCGGCTGGCCAGGGCTGCTGAGACCTGGGCTCTGGCTCTGCCTCCTCAGACAGCAGAGCATTCCCACCTTAATTGGCAGATGTCTTAAGCTCTAGGTGCCAGTATCTGGGGGACAAAAGGATGCAGCTGTCACCTAATGGATATTATAGATTCAAGCTGAAACTCGCATGGTTTCTCTTACTTCCCTGTCTGGTTTGTTTCCATTTGTTTTGTTTACTCCTCATTCCTGTGGTTTTTTTGGTGGAAGACATTTTATAACGGGGTGACAAGGGACATCTCCATCAAATGCAGTGTATGGCAAAGTGCAGAGGTCAAGACTGCAAGGACAGACTTCAAAGTGACCAGAGCGTGCCCTAGTTTGGATATCTTAAACAAATAGGTTGGTTTAGCTTCTCAGTTTCTTCATCTGTAAAATGGGGCTAATCATAGTGTCTGGGGATTCCTTGAGACACCCATATAAAGGCTCAATTCAGGGATCGGCATACAGAAGGTGCTTAATAAGTGGTAACTCACCACCACCATCCCCGTCATGCTTAGCATCGTGACTCCTGGCTACTTCTTCATGTGGTTGTGCTTCGTAGACTCCAACCAGGACTGACTCAACAGGGGGCGCAGACTTAGGGTTCCACTGTCACATGCCTCGCTTTCTTCTTCTCATAAACAAAGCATCCTTTGAAAAGGGAATTGCTTTCATTTCCCATGGGAAGTCATTTCTACAACCCACGAGTAAATGCAGTCTAATGACTAGAATGTGACAGTAGCTATCAAGAATGAAATGTTCCATAAACAGTGCTGCCTCCTAAAATTACTCAGTCTAAAGCTCTGTCTTGGTTCCTCCTTGCCCACCCATTCCTCCCCAGTGCCCTCCGGTCCTCTCCTCCACCTCCAGCTATCCCCAGCCCACCTTCCCGGTTCATTAGCCCACCCCCAAGGCTGCTACCTCAGAGTACCCGAAGAGTGCTCAGCTGTCCCGGGTCTCAGGATAAACCTTACAGGCCTCAATTGGGACTGTGCCTATTGAGTGGCCTTGTGGGGAGCGGAGGGGGTGGGGAGGGGGTCTTAATGCAGCACAAGGCCATTTGCCAACAGTCAGGGCAGTGGGCCATGCCTCATGCATTTGCAGGGAGACATCATTTCATCTGAGAGCATCTGCATATTTTTCTCCAGGGTTTCAGCTGACAAGAGATGGTAGAACCCACCCACGGCTTCTCTGCCATAGTTTAGTGGCATCGAACAAAAATCAGTGAGGCTGTTGGAAGAAGCAGGCTTCAGTAAGGACTGCTGGAGTTCTGCTCATCGCTGCCAGAGTTGCAGTTCACCTGCTTATTGTGGTAGCCACACAGCTGCCTTTCATGGGTGGGAGAGAGGAGGATCTTCTCTCCCATCTTTAAAGCACTGGTCTCTCTGCTGGGTCAATTCATTAAGGGAAAGCAAGACTTCAACATACCTCCCAGACACATGATAAATATCAATGAACTCAATCTTTTTTGAAAGCCTGTGGCTTATTTTTTCACTATTTATGCTTTCTGTCTCTGCAGTAAATGGGATCTCTAACTGTCTAAAGTGTTCGACTTAATCTTAATACCTTCTTTTTTTTTTTTTTTTTTTTTTTTTTTTTTTTGGTCTTTTCGAGACAGGGTCTCCCTGTAGCCCCAGCTGTCCTGGAACTCACATTGTAGACCAGGCTGGCCTTGAACTCACAAAGATCCGCCTGCCTCTGCCTCCCAAGTGCTAGGATTAAAGGCGTGCACCACCACGCCCGGCCAATACCTTCATTTTTAAGGAGGAGATAAGGCTCAGGAGGTACATGGACAATTAACAGCAGATCAGAGCTATAGCCAGACCTGGGACTCGCCAGCAGTTTCCTGCCCACCTACCCGAACAATGCCAAATGGTTCGGCACTTGCTCCAAAACGGAATCTTATCCTTGAGTTTGTTTCATCTTTTAAACTAGAACCCCTGCATTTGGCTTGAGATAACTCTTTCTTTCTTTTTGAGGCAGGGTCTCTCTGTAGCCACAGCACCCCTTGAACTTGCTATGTATACCTTGCTGGTCTCCATCTCACAGAGATCTGCCTGCTTCTGCTTCCCAATGCTGGGATTAAAGGTGTGCAAAACCATGTCCGGCTTCAAGACAAGCTTTATTTGACCCCCTGAAGCTTAACAATGTTTTATTGAAGTATACATACATACACACACACACACACACACACACACACACACATACATACATACACTGAGGCAGTTTCTTGTAACCTAAGTTGGCCTCAAACTTGCTATGAGGCTGAGGTTGATCTTGAACTTCCAATCTCATATCTTGACTTCCCAAGAGCTAGGGTTACTGGTGTGTACCACCATGTTTGATTTATGTACTGCTGATGATTAAACCCAAGGTTCTGTGAATGCTGGGAAAGCCCTCTACCAACTGAGCTACACCTCCAGCCTAGAAGTTAAGATCTTCAAAATATCTAGATGGTTTTCTCAACCATCTGCATTTTCTATATCTGGCATATGGAATTGCTTTCTTCAGATACTTCCTGTATCCTGCAGCCAGACATAGTCTCTGCTACTCCCTGCTGCCCCCCTCCAGCCAGCCTTTCCCCCCTACCTTCAGAGCTGCTCTAGGCATTTGAACACGGCCCTGAGCTGAAAACATAACCAACAGATTCACAGACACTGTTGTTCCAGCCTCAGAAGCTTCTACCCCCACGTACTGCTCCCAAGACCTTCCTAAGCGTGATGTGAATTATCACAGATTTCTATTCTCAAGGGTGTCTTTGCCTCTAGCACTTATGGTTTTGACCCATGACAACTTAAAAAGATGGGATTCTTCCTTGATCTTCTCCTCTTACCCCAGGCAGTTCAAGATTCAAAGCAGATTTGGAGGTGTGGGGAGTGTCACAGAGCAAAGATTTTCCCAACACCTTATAGTAGATATAACTGAAAAGTTCACTTGCCTGGGGACATTTTCCAGCCTTCCTTCCTTCCTTCCTTCCTTCCTTCCTTCCTTCCTTCCTTCCTTCCTTCTTTCCTTCCTTGCTTCCTTTCTTCCATGAAGAGCCTTCTAGACCCTGTCTCCTTTTCTCTCAATGCCCCCACTCAAATGCTCTATCCCAATAAAGTAACTCGGTCTTTTTTCAAGATGTGTTGTGGAGAATCACTTGCTGCTAGAAGAGCCACAGCCTCTGTTCACAGCGTCTGTGTCCCTTACAAGAAGGTTCAGACTGTAGACAACAAATGCTTGCTAGGTATAGCTCTGAGACCTTTCGCCACGATGTTTAAGGATGTCTCACTTGAAGATTCTTAATCTTGCTATGTGTTTGCTGGGGCCCTTGTTTAGACATATACACAAGGCCCAGTCCTAAATATTAGAAACCCTAGCAGGCTACTCGCTCCTTTGCTGGGGGACTTAAAGTCAGGAACAATATTTATTTTTAATTTATGTGTATGAGTGTTTTGCCTGCATGTAAGTGGATAGGAGAACTCATGCAATGCCTGGATAGACCAGAAGAGGGTGTGGGGTTCTCCTGGAACTGGAGTTACCCATGGTTGTTACCCCTCATGTGGGTGCTGGGAACCAAACCCAGGTCCTCTGCAAGAGCAGCCAGTGCTCTTAACCCAGGGACCTGCTCTCCAGTTCCAGGGACAGTATATTATTCATCTTTAGATTTTCCTTACCTACACAGGTGTGTGGGAGGACCGTCTAGAGGACCTCGGAGTTGGGAACAGGGAGAAGGTTTTCAGTGAACAATTGATGAGGAAGGGGAAAAGGAAGAAAGTCAGTCACCTGTGGGGTTGTACCTGTTATTGACTGCCTAAGGGCAGCAGCTAACCGGCAAGCCGGGTCATCTCACTCAACTAAACCCGGAGCCAGGTGAGGCTGCGCCCTTCCCACGCTTGCCTGTCTTGCTCCCAAAGTGTGCTTTTTCTATTTCTCACAAAGGGGCCAGATGGGCTGGGGGTGGGGAGGGGTTGGATGGGGATCTTTTGTTGTTACCGGGGCGTGACCTCCATTTGTTTTCAACCCCACATCTCCACAAAACCCTATGTTGATATCGGCGCTCGCTGCAGTGGACTTTGCAGGGTGAAGCTGGAGGACCCCCAGCCCCGTTCAAGGATCAGGAGCTACCCATGCAAACTCTGAAGAAAGAGGAACGTCGGGGTCTGAAGAAGTGAGGTTCCAGTTCGGGCAGCCCCACCCAGTCCTCCTCCAGGTCTCGTTCAAGAAGACGCTCTCTGCTGTCAGTCGCTCAACCCGGCGCCCCAGGTCCCTGCGCGCAGCCTGTCACCTCCCATTACCCCAGCTCTGCTTGGGAAGAGCATCTGGCGCGAATGTCTGCAGGCCCAGGGGGTGAATTTAGGTTGGATTTCAAGGCTGGGCTAAGCACCGATTCCGCTGAGCTCTGGGAGCACCGGCGCTCGCCACCGCGCTGGGAATGATGATATGCACAGCTGCCCTGGGACTGAGAGGAGCCGGCGGCGCCCCAGGCCTGACCTGCCACAGCTGGGATCCCCGCCAGAGGCCCGCCACCCTGGGCTCTAGCCACTGATCCTGCAAGTTGGGAGTGGCTAAAACAGGCCCTTCCCGGATTGCCTGGAATTCACTATGCATCTGAGGCTGGCCTTGAAGTCCTAATCCTCTGCCTCCATCTCAGAGTGCTGGAATTATAGGCCTGATTTATGTGGTGCTGGGGATTGAACCCAGGGCTTCGTGCATGCCGGGCAAACACTCTAGACCTGAGCTACACTCCCAAGGCCCAAGCTTTTATCTTCTCGGCGAGCTAGAGCCACCCCGGTCCTTCCTGAAGGCAGACTCTTGGGAAAGAATGTTCAGCAGTTTGGTTCCTCTGCTCCTTTCTTCCGGGTTAACAGATCAGGAAGGACCAGGGCTCCGAGGGTCTGGACCTCAACACGCTTCACCATACCCCAGAGGCTCATTCTCTCTCTCTCTCTCTCTTTCTCTCTCTCTCTCTCTCTCTCTCTCTCTCTCTCTCTCTCTCTCTTTCTTCTTCTTCTTCTTCTTCTTCTTCTTCTTCTTCTTCTTCTTCTTCTTCTTCTTCTTCTTTTCTTTTTTTTGTCTTTTTGGTCTTTTTTAGACAGGGTCTCCCTTTAGTCCCAGCTGGCCTGGAGCTAACTATGTAGACCAGGGTGGCCTTAAAGTCATAGAGATCCACCTGCCTCTGCCTCCTGTCTCTTTCTGCCTGTGGTCCTTTGGTAAAATGGGCTGGCAAGTGGCTATTTGGAGGGCTTTTTTGCAAAGAAAGCAAGAAGTATATCCAAAGCACTTAGCCCAGGGCCACAGTGACTGCACAACGCTGGGAGGAGATGTGATTTTGATGCTCACTCTGAGACACATATTTATAAACCTTTTCTCTGGAGCCTGGGCTACTCAACGTGGATCCCTTGGAGCAGAGGCTGGGTGTTCTCCAGGGTCTCATTAAAAACAGATTCTCTTCCAAGCCAGAAGCAGAATCCCTACTGGAACAAGACCTACGTAGTCTGTACTCACACCCCAGCTTGGGAAAAATTGGCTTAGAACATTTCATGGATGGCCCTCAACTCATTGCAGCCAATGATTTTTTGGCTTCTTGGCATCTCTAGAGCCATATATTTTGGGGGTACATCCATACTCCCCAGTTCTTCTCTAGGATGGTTTCTACCTGCACAGCATCCTCATGGTGCTTTACCTCCTTTCTCTTCCCCTGGTACCTTGGGAAGAAAGTGCCAAAGAGCAGAGAAACATCAGTTGGGACAGATGAATGGAAGCAGAGGAGGGAAAGCTGGAAACTGGGTAGGCCACAGCCTGCATTACCAACCCCAGCACCTCCAGGTATTCCTCCCTGCTGGGAGATTAACGCGAGCCAGTAGGACAAGGTTCAGAGTGTCTGTGGCCCAGACTCTACTAGGTTTCTGCGCCGTGTGGGGGTTAGACCCTGTTCCTGGAACCAGGGCCTACATCCCTGGGATTCTGTGAGCCCAGGTCATTGCTGAACTTCCCCCATTTCTTCCTCCTGTGCATCAGTGTGCCAGGAAAAAAAGGTTCCTGCTCCTCAGGTCATGCTCTTCCAGTGCTTTGGTCCAACTGCAACCCTCTAGGTAAAGCTAGGGGTGGTGGAGGGATCCTCCTAAAATAACCAGGTCCCTTAACTAAACCCTAACTTCAGCTTTTTTGTTCCCAGTGACACCTCCTGTCACTCCCCCTGGGCACTGCTCCTGAGTGAAATGACCTTACTCCCTAGGACACAGTGGTCAATGAGTCTGAGTCAGACTCTGTTTCCAGGGAATAGACTGCCAAAAGACAAAATTACAACACACTTGCTAAGATCTTAATTGACTTTATTTTCCCTCCTAGAATGATGTTGCACTTCAGCTTATAAAATAGTGCTCCAAAGAATTGAGTAATGGTGAAGCAGGGAGAAAGAGCGTCCCCTAGAGAGCAGGGAGAAAGAGCATCCCCTAGAGAGTTCTTAGTTTCATTCATAAAAGAATTTTCTAATGGACTCAAACAGAAGCTTTAGGACAATTTTATTAGAATTTAAAGAAAACTCCTCAGGGCAGGGAGCTGGGAATCTCGGCAGCTGCCTTGGGTAGAATGGAGGGGAGAAGGGAAGAAGTCAAGAGGCCATGCTGGTTTAGAGCTGGCACGGAGGTCAGACGCGTGGCAGACTGGCCACATGGCGGGGAGAAGGAAGCTTTACAGAAAAAGTGAAGTACTCCAGGGTGCTGAGGCAGCCCAAAGGGTCAGAGAAAGAATCCTTGAAAAGGGATCTGAAGAAGAAAAGGAGCGATTATGCTTTTCTGAAGAACCAGAAAAGTGGGCAGACTTGCAGAGAGCTCCATGCCTGTGGCCAGGCCCACAAGCATGGCCAGGGGCAGGGTTCCAGGCAGGAAAAGCTCACCATTTCCTTAGTCCACTAGTATTCCTCACATCTATTTAGCATGACTTAAGGTGAACCCGGCTTCCTGGGGTGGTCCTATGACCAGGTGATTGACCCATGAAAATGGAAAGGTGGGTCTTCCAACTGAGATTTTTATAGTCTTGACCAGCTAACCATATGGGGCTATTTGCTACTATAACAGAGGAGGCTCCTCTAACAGACAGTGAAGAGTGGGTTGGTTCAGTTACTCTTCTATAAAGGTTTGAGCAAGACCAAAAAATAGAAAAGTGATTGGTAACATCAGGTTATTTTTTTAATATTATTTATTTATTTATTTATGTGTATGAATGTACTGTCTGCATTAGGTTTGTGCACCCGTGTCGTGCAATGCCACTGAGTTCAGAAGAGGGTGTCGGATTCCCCTGGAACTGGAGTTCTCCTGGAATTGGAGTTACAGACGGTTCTCAGCCGCCATGTGGGTGCTGGGGATCGAACCTGGGTCCTCTGCAAGAGCAGTTGGTGCTCTTAACTGCTAGGCTATCTCTCCAGCCCCCATCAAGTTATTTTTTATAAGGATTTAACTGAAGAACTTCACTATCCTGCTGATTAAAGCTGGCCCTCTGGAGGAAATTTCTTTCCTGATTTTTTTTCCTAAATGGACATAGAATTGATCTTTTCTGATTTTTTAAAGGGTAGGTTATATCTTCCTTACTATTTGGTGATGTGTAACTTTATTGCAAGTGATTCCACTTTGATTTTTTTTTTTATCTGTTGGAGCCCAGATCAGGAACCTTATCTCAAACAATGGCCTTAAACCATTTTCCTTTAACAGGATTTAAGACAATGACTTTTTTCCCCCTAAGTATTGACTGTGCATACTAAGAGCCTTTGGTTATGACAACCGACTACAAATAACTAACATTCTCAAATTAATATATAGTCAGCCTCTGATGTTCATAGGGAATTGGTTACAGAACCCCTCAGACACCAAAATCTAGTTACTGACATTCTTAACTTAAAATGGCATCATATTTGTATATAATCTATGCAATCCTATCTACTTTAAATCATGTCTAACTTGCTTGCAACAATCTCATACAATGTAAATGCTATATACAATGGTTATGTTGCATGTTTAGGGAATGATAACAAAGGAGAAGTCTGCATACAGTCAGTACACACAGCCACCCGTGGCATAACTGCAATGTCTGCTGGGTAGGCCTTTGTTGGGGGGCGGAGAGCAAAAGCAAGTGTCTATCCTGGAGGTATAGAAGATGCTGTCCCTGACCTCAGGGAATGAGAACACAGCTGCTGCAAACTTCTTCCCAGAACACTCTGCAACCTTGGTTAAATGTTACCTTCCAGGAGATTGAAGACAAAACTTTTTGCTAGACCGCCACAGAATTTGTCAGAGGTCTGAACTTCTAGGTGACTTTTTTTCAAAAGGAAGTTGAGGGAGTGGAGAGATAGCTCCATCATTTGTTAGGAGCACTTGCTGCTGCTCTTCCAGAAAGCCCAGGTTTAGTTTCCAGCACGCACAGGGTGGCTAACAATATCACCTGTAACTCCAGTTCCAGGGGATCCGACATCTTCTTCCAGCATCCCTGGGTACCAGGCAAGGAGTGTGTGGTACATATGCAGGCAAAACACTCATACACATTAAAACAAACAAACAAACAAACAAATAAATCTTTTCACCCAAAATCAATATAAGCCTTATATTGTGCCAGAAGAGTTCCTATAACCCAGGGTCTTGTTTCTGGGGCTGGATAACTGAGATCTTACTCATCAGCCTGGTGCACTCTTCCTATTTCAGAAATGCAGATACCATCCAAAAATGTTCTGATATCCTTGTTTTTAAGTGTTATGGCTTGCTGAATCAAAGGCACTGAATTTGAAACAAGTTCAATATCATTCTTTTCAGGGATTCATTCATCCTTCTGGGCTTGAGAAACAGAACAAGCAACATCTGTCCTCATCCAAACCCTGAGGATGTATTTTTCACTCAAGAAATTTTGGGTTCCAACTAAAGACCCATTCCCCCTGAATAATGGCGTTGATGGGGAAGGGAGCATGCGCAGACTTCATCTTGTACCCATTCCCCTGAATAATGGCGTCGATGGGGAAGTGAGCATGCGCAGACCTCATCTTGTACCCGAAGCCCCGGATAACACCCTTGCTCATGTTCTGGATGCAGCTTCAGATAGTTCATACAGTGGCCCGTTCCTATCTGTTTCCCCACAATTTGTCAACCTGAAACCTCTTGTTTTTCTTTCCAAGAGGACTGAGTTCTACATTAATGTCATCGGAGTCTCTCCAGAGGTTTTCTCTGGAAGTCCTCCACAATAACCGTGCACACCTTCAGGGTAATGTCGACACTTTCTGAATGCTGAGGATGGTTTTCATTCTCGAAGTAGATGCATCAAAGAACAATAAATAAATCTTTAAAAAAATATTTTATGGCCGGGCATGGGGGCTAGTGCCTTTAATCCTAGCACTCGGGAGGCAGAGGCAGGCAGATCTTTGTGAGTTCAAGGCCAGCCCGGTCTACAGAGTGAGTTCCAGGACAGCTGGGGCTACAGAGAGACCCTGTCTCAAAAAGACCAAAAAAAAAAAGTTTTTTTATTTATCTTATTTTATGTGTATGAGTGTATTGCCTACATGTGTATAAATGCATCCATGTCCTGAGATGCCCATGGAGGTCAGAATAAGGTGCTGGATTCCTCTAGAACTGGAGTTACGAACAGTTGTTAGCAACCATGTGGTGCTGGGAATCAAATCCTGTCCTCTGCAAGAGCAACCAATGCTCTTAACTGCTGAGTCATCTCTCCAGCCCTCGACAAATAAATATTTAACGCATTTTTTTTTTAAAGGAAGCTGAAGCTTTCCTGACAGGAAGCTGTCACTAAAAATTTTTTAATTTTTTAATTTATTTTTTATGTGTCTGAATGTACTGTCTGCATGTAGGTCTGTGCACCGGTGTTGTGCAATTCCTCAGAGGTCAGAAGAGGGCGTGCCGGTTCTCAGCCGCCATGTGGGTGCTGGGGATCGAACCCAGGTCCTCTGCAAGAGCAGTTGGTGCTCTTAACCACTAGGCCATCTCTCTAGCCCCATCACTAAAATTTTAAAAGTAGAAGATGCCTCCAAGTATTGCTTACTGATGGTGACACTTTACTCCTCTTCTCCGGTAGGAAAAGCTCCAACGACTACTAGAAATCTCCTCAGTGTATCAATGATCAGTCTTTTCATGCACATGCACTTAAGTAACGGAAGTTTAGAGGAAGAGTCAGGCAAATGATATCAGTCTCATCAGACACATTCTTTTTTTTTAAATATTTTATTTACTATTTTTATGTGTATGAGTGTTTCCCTGCATGTATTTAAGTGCTCCCATGTCATGTGGTCTCCACCGAGGCCAGAGGAAGGCACCAGACCCCTGGAACTGGAGTGAAAAGTGGTTGTTAGCTTCCATGTGGTTCTGGGCATCGAACCCAGGTCCTCTGCAAGAGCAACCAGTGCTCTTAACCTCTGAGCCATCACTCCAGCCCAAAAAAACATTCTTTAAAACACATATATTATTTTTTTGTTTATTTGTTTGTTTTTTCACAGGCCAACCTTGGCCCAGCTTCCTTGTCCTGACTCAGACTTTTGGTCTAGGGCATCTGCCGTTGTCCTTCTATGGCTGAACAAAACCCATGTGTCGGGGATCCACACCTCCAGGTCACACAGATTGGTGGCCAGCTGCAGGCCTCTATCCAGTCAAAACCAGCTAGCCAAACCAACACACACTTTCCAGGCTGGTGGTCTGCAGAGCGACCCCTTTCCAGCCAAAACCCTGCAAACTAAGAGAGGTGCCCACCCTTGAACATGAATCATGGGACATCATTCATTGTGTTTCATGCCAGGATGGAGCGCACGCCTATGTTTTCAGGAACTGCGGGCCACGGAGCCGCCTCCACGCTCGGAAGCGTGTCACCCCATCTTCCGTGCTTTCCTGCTCACTTAAGTATTCACTTTGCTTTTCAAGTGTCTTAAATACTGAATTCTCTGTGTTTCTATATGGATTGGCTCTCCGGCCGTGCTCTGTGAGGATGTATTATTAATATTGTGTGTGTATGATGTGTCAGGGTGCAAATGTACCATGGTGTATACATCTCGGTCAGAGGACAGCCTTGTGGAGTTGGTTCTCTCCTATCATTATTGCATAAGTTTGGGGAATTGAACTCAGGTTGTCAGACTTTTTAGGGCAATCACTTTAACTGCTGAGTCTTCTTGCCAGCCCATCGGCCATATTCTTTAAGCCTCAGTTTTCCCAGTAGGAAAACAAGTATGGGGGCTGGAGAGACGGCCTAGCAGTTAAGAGCGCCGACCGCTCTTGCAGAGGACCCGGGTTCGATCCCCAGCACCCACATGGAGGCTGAGAACAGTCTTGTAACTCCAATTCCAGGAGAATTCCAGTTCCAGGGGAATCTGAGACCCTCTTCTGACCTCCGTGGCATTGCACGACACGGGTGCACAAACCTACATGCAGACAGTACATTCATACACATACAAAATAAATAAATAAAACTTAAAAAATAAAATAAAAAATAAATTCTAAAAAAGAAAACAAGTATAATAATCAGAAGGGTGCTGAGAGGATTAAATATATACCACACATAAATATTTGCATGGCCTGAGCACACCATTCATAAAGCCTAGTTATTATCACTGTCATTAATCTATATAGTACTACTGTAGTTTGGACATGATCTGTTCCTTTGACATCCACATTGAAATTGCATCTCCAATGTGAAACTCAGAGGAAGGATCAGGTGGGACCTCTAGGAGGTGATTATGGGCCTGCATTCATGAATGAATTAACCCATTCATGCGATTAATGAATTAATAGGTTGATGGGTTATCTCAAGCATGGTTTTGGTATCAAAGCTACTTTGGCTATATCGCTCAAGTACTCCCTGCCTCTTGCCTGTACTGCTGCAGGACTTGTCTAGCAACAAGGTTGTCATTTGGGGCTGGGGAGATGGCTTAGTCAGTCCTGCAAAGGACTAAGACCTAAGTTTGACTCCCTGCACCCACACTAAAACCTGGGCATGGTGATACCTTCTTATAAGCCCAGCACTGGGGAGATAGAGACAGGTCCTTGCGGTTCACTGGTCAACCAGCCTAGCCCAATACATGAGGCCCAAGCTAGCAAGAGACTCTCTCTCAAAAAATAAGGAGAACAGCTCCTGAGAAACAACACCCAAGGTTGGCCTCTGGGGACACACACACACACTCACACACTCACACAAATGCAGCTGCACACATGCACACAAAGAAAGCCATCACCAGAACTATGAACAAGAAATAAAAAGTCTTTAAAATGATAACATATCCAATCTGTGGTGTCATGTTATTAGCAGCAGAAAATGAACTCCAACAGCCCAGACACCTGAGCAGCCGTGTCTGAGAAGGCAGAACCACGAACCACACCATCTGCTTGTGTTTTGAATATTTCAGAAACCAATGAACCCTGCAAACTAAGAGAGGTGCCCACCCTTGAACATGAATCATGGGACATCATTCATTGTGTTTCATGCCAGGATGGAGTGCACGCCTATGCTTTCAGGAGCTGCGGGCTACGGAGCCACCTCCAAGCTCGGAAGCCCGTCACCCCATCTTCCGTGCTTTCCTGCTCACTTAAGTATTCACTTTGCTTTTCAAGTGTCTTAAATACTGAATTCTCTGTGTTTCTATATGGACTGGCTCTCCAGCTGTGCTCTGTGAGGAAGCACAGAGTCACAAAGCTAGCCTTTCCTCTGTCATTTTCCCTGTGTCGCTGAGTGTGTCAGGACAACAGGGTACACAGGAAGCCATGCGATGGGTCAGAAGACCTAGGTCTCAGTGTTGGGCCCTGCACAATCTCCTCTGGCTTTGAATTCTTTTTTTTTTTTAATTAATTAATTTATTTATTTTCTATGTGTATGAATGTACTGTCTGCATGCAGGTTTGTGCACCCATGTCGTGCAATGCCGCGGTCAGAAGGGGGTCTTGGATTCCCCTGGAACTGGAGTTCTCCTGGAATTGGGAGTTACAGACGGTTCTCAACCACCATGTGGGTGCTGGGGATCGAACCAGGGTCCTCTGCTAGAGCAGTAGGCGCTCTTAACTGCTAGGCTATCTCTCCAGCCCCAATACCACTTTTCACCTCTAAGAATGGGGCAGGCACAGTTAACAGGGTTAACTCCCTGCTGGCCTCATGAGGGGTGTTGAGTTCTTTAGAGAAAAGGGTTCTCTAAATTTGAGCATGACTATGTATCACGTGGGAAGAGAGGAACCAGTCTTTCAGGCACCCTCCACAAGACATTGTAATCACAGAGACACTTTTTTTTAATTTAATTTTATTTATTTATGTGTATGAATGTACTGTCTGCATGTAGGTTTGTGCACCCGTGTCGTGCAATGCCGCGGAGGTCAGAAGAGGGTGTCGGATTCCCCTGGAACTGGAGGTCTCCTGGATTTGGAGTTTCAGACGGTTCTCAGCCGCCATGTGGGTGCTGGGGATTGAACCCGGGTCCTCTGTAAGAGCGGTCGGCGCTCTTAACCGCTAGGCCATCTCTCCAGCCCCACAGAGACACTTTTATAAGGGAGGCAGAACACTCATTGGACCACAGGCGCAGGTCACAGGGCCTGTGCGGGCTTTAATAACAGTCTGGGGCAGGGAGCAAAAAGAAACTCTGACATCTCTCTTTGCCAAGTGCTCTCTGCTGTGACACTCCATCCCACACCATCTTCAGTAACTCCCTTGGAAGTGAGGATCCCCCGGGGGGGGGGGGGGCTGGCAGGCAGTCTGCAGGTGTTCCCTCATGGGCAGAACTACATGGAAGTGAAATTCTGGGAACCTTCTTCACAGACAGGCTCAGAATCCCTCAGAAGGATGTTTACTGAGGCCTGAAGCTGCTGTGGCTAAAGGGGTGTCCCCTAATTCACTGAGAAGTGGGAGGGGTGGCCATCAGAGAGTGACTCCTCTTAGGCATGCTTCTCTGCCGTCATCCTGGATAAGGCTCTAAGAGTTCAGGGGACTTGGGTAGGCTGGTGGTCTGGGACTGCAGGAGACAGAGTCACAAAGGGTTGAGGGAGCAGGACAGGTGGACGCTGTTAGAATATTCGTTATTAAATCAGAGAGACAAAGACAGGGACCAGGGAAGTCAGCAGGGCCCCACGGAATCACTTGGAAGGCCAACCCTAAGAAGGAAACTACAAGAAAAAGACTGAGTATGTGGGATCCTCAGAGGAGAGAATCAGTTATGATGTGAATGCAAAAACCCCACAGGATCATGATTAGAAAGGGTGGTCTCCAGGTGCTGCTGCCATCTCACAAAGCTGTAGGAACGGAAGGGGCTATTTATTTATATTTATTTATTTGGCTATTTGAGACAAGGTCTCCCTTTGGAACTCACTATATAGACCAGGCTGGCCTTGAACTCACAGAGATCCGCCTGCCTCTGCCCCTCCCTTCAGCCCCCAGTGTTAGGATTAAAGGCATGCACCACTACACCCAGTGAAAGTGGGCTCTTGATGGAGGAAATAGATCACCGGATATGTACCTTTGAAGATCCTGGGCTCCCAGGCCCTCCCCCTTGTTCTCTCTCTCTCTCTCTCTCTCTCTCTCTCTCTCTTTCTCTCTCTCTCTCTCTTTCTCTTTCTCTCCCTTTCCTGTCTGCCTTGATATGAGCTGCTCTACCATACCCTCCCTACCACGGAATGATGTGTCTCAAAACATGAACCAAAACAAATATTTCCTTCTTTTAAGTCATTCTGCCTGGCATTTTGGTCACAACCAGTACAGAGTCTATTCCAGAGGAAACACATGTTTCCTGGTCCCCATCCTCTTTAGCCTTTCCTTTCTGAAAGCTGGAGTCCCTTGGCCTCCTCCTAAAGCCCACTTTCCTCCAGCGCTCCCAACCTGGGCCTTCCTGTCTTAGATCTGGGCTCTGCTTCTTGAACAAAGGTCTACAGGTTCTAAGCCTCAGTATCTTTTTTATTATTCATTTATTATTTTTTTAATGACTGTATGGCCTGCATGTGTGTAAGTGCATCCGTTTAGTGCAGTGCCCACAGAGGTCAGAAGAAGGTCTTGGATTCCCCTGGAACTGGAGTTACAGATGGTTGTTAGCTACTATATGGATGCTAGGAATCGAACCCAGGTCCTTTGCAAGAATAGCCATCTCTCTGGGCCCAGCCTCAATGTCTTTATCTATTGAAATGGAATATTAGCCCTATGCTTGCTAGGAAGTGGCTGTCCCACATAAGATTTCCAGAAGTGGAGAGAAACACTGGGGGTTGGAGGATAGCCGCAGAACTGTATGAGCTCTAGTCTTCCATACAAGGTCCTGATGATGTTTGAGTCCAAGGATCGGTGCTGGCAATCTGCCTGTGCTCTTGAATGGCAGCAGCTAGATCTCTACTCCCAGCTCCTAACTGCTGTCTGCAAGACATCAACTGCCTGCCTGCTTGTGAAATCTCCGTAGTGTTCCCATTTATGTGCTGATGAGCTGCTTGCTATGCACCCACTCGATAAATACAGACTGTAGCCGAAATTCCAGCAGAAGGAGACAGACAGCCAATAAAGTAGGCATGTAAAATACATGATATATAAGATGGTAACAAGATACCCTTGGGGCATGGGAAAGGATTAAAGGTGAGAAGTCAGAGTAGAATTGAAATTTTTGATAAAATAGCCTGGAAAGGCCTCAACAAGAAGAGCTTATATGGGATAATACCGTAGCTTGCAGGTGAATGCTGTGGTATGGCCTATCCAGCTGTAACTGTCTGATGTTTGGTTCCATACATATAGTCAAACCTTTTGCTTTGCTGTGGAGCCTGCCCTTAGGCCCAAGAAGGACCTGAGTCAGCAGGTCATTCAGGGAAATGAGAACCACACCAGTGTCAGGTCTTCAGCAAGGGGGGTAGACTCTCACAGATTCACAGGCCAGGAGGAGTGATGACAGGGGCCTCTTAGCAACCCGGCTGGTTGCTTTATGTTCTCACTACACAGTATGTGGTCTAATCAACATGATCAGCATCACAGCTTGTTAGAAATGCTACATCTTAGCCCCCAGCTCAGGTTTGCTGAAGCACTCTACATTTCAACAAGATGCTGGTCTTTTAATGTGATTTGTATGCACATTAAAGTACAGCTGTGCCAAATAGAGTATAGAGTACACATGTCTGATTCATTTGTACATAGTTTATATGTGCTGTTGCTAGTGTAATGGTGACATATAGGACAAAGGAAACCCCTCGAGAAGAGGATCACAGTGCTACACTCTTCATAGACCCAAGATCCTTATGCAGTTTTTCTGTAGTTCTCAACCCTGGGGTTCCTTATGTGGACAAGATGGCTACCCCAGCTTTCATCACCACATCCACATTCCAATGAGAGATAGAAGAATGAGATAGGAAGACAGCATGCTCAACTCCTCTTGAGGTCATGATTGATTCATATTCCACTGCTGTTGACCTAGTCATGCAGCCAGACAGCTGCAAGGGAGGCTGGAAGATAACATCACTAGTGGGGCAGTGGCTTCCCAATTTCTTTTTCTTTAAAAGGTTTTAGGATTTTTTATTTATTTATTTATTTATTTATTTATTTATTTATTTGCGTTGTGTCTCTGTGCGGCAATGTGCACATGAGTGCTTGTGCTCATGGAGGCCAGATGTATCGGATCCCCCAAAAGCTAGACTTATAGGTGGTTGTTAACCACCCAACATGGGTCCTTTGTAAGACCAGTATGGGCTCTTAACTGCCAAGCTATCTTTCCAGGCCCTGGATTTCCAACTTCTTGTGCTGTACCATAAAAGAAAAGGAGAATGAATTGTGTGGTCATAAAAAGTCATCTCTGCAATCCCACAGAAACATTGCAGCAAGCCAGGGACTACAGTATAGGACAGAATGAGGACTGAAGTACAATCACAGGTAACTTGGGTAAAGGTCTCATGAATCAAGATGTTATGACATTGAACCAGAACATATCTCCAAGGTCAGTTCTAAGCAAAACATTCATCTGAGCTGTACTGGATAATACTCACTGGGACAGCTATGCTAGGTATCTCTTTTGCATGGTTCATGTATATGCCGTGCCAGGTGTTAAATCCTGTAAAAAATGTTTGTATGTGTACATGTGTGCATACTAGGGTATGTGCGCATGGGAGCATGCCTGCTATAGCTTGCATATAGAGGTCCGAGGACAACCTTCCACCTTGCTTAAGACAGGACTTTTTGTTTGACAGAGCATATGCCAGGCTTCTTGGCCCACCAGCTTTCAGGAATTCTCCTCTCTATACTCCTTTTTATAGAATCACACAGAGAATAAATTCACGCTACCATACCTGGAACTACATGTGTTCTGGGGATCCAAACTCAGACCCTGCTCTTGCACAGTAGGTTCTTTACCTACTGAGCCATCTCCCCAGCTGATGAGCAGCTCTCACCTTCTAAGGTTCCATAAAGGTAAAATGGAATCTTCCTCTTCTTCCTCTCCAAGTATCCAGAGAGACTGAAAGAGATGTCCTAGGTGAAATGCTGTAATCTTTAGTATGTTTCAGGTTTCTCTTTCCCCATTGGAATTTTACTTTTAATTTGTGTGTTCAAGAATATAAATTGTCACAGTTGATTTCCTCTACTTCCTCCTTCTAGTCCTGCCTTCTACTTAGCTACTTTTGGAGAATTTCAGCCTCTGAGGAAGAAGAAGGAGCATGGATCAGAAGGAAAAGGTTAGTTTGACTTCATCACGTAGCATTTGGGTAAAAGATGGCTTTCACTTCTTCTGCCGAAGACAAGGCTTGTGTTTCTGAAATGGGGACACTAGGAGGGTGGGTGGGGTGGAGGTTGTTTGCTCTTATTTTTTCTGACAGCTACTATGCTCAGCACATGGTTCTGGAGTTCGATATGAATGGTGCTTCCTGTGGTGGTGCAGGATCCAGACCCTGTTTTGTGTGTGTGTGTGTGTGTGTGTGTGTGTGTGTGTGTGTGTGTGTTTTCAGACCCTGTTTTACAGTAGGCCGTCACACTGCTTTAAGCAGTGGTTTCAACTATTCAAAAAACAAAGAAGAAAGAATACAAATGAATCACTCAAAAGATGGAGCAAAGAGCTGAACAGAGACTTCACAAGTGAGGAATTAGAAATGGCTGAGAAACATCTTAAAAAGTGTTCAACATAACTAATAATTAGGGAAATACAAATTTAAACCACTTTAAGATATCATCTCACTCCAATAAGACTGGCTAGGATCAAAAAAAACAAATGATACCAAGTGCTGGAGAGGTTGTGGGGAAAGGGGAACACTCATCCACTTCTGGTGGGAATGTAAACTTATACAGCCACTATGGAAAGCAGTGTGGAGAACCCTTGGAAGACTCAAAATGAGCTTACCACCTAAGCCAGTTATACCACTCCTGAGTATATACCCACAAGACTCATCTTACCACAGAGATACATGCATAGCTATATTTATTGCAGCTCCGTTCACAATAGCAAAAAGCTGTAACCAACCCAAATGCCCCTCAACTGATGAGTGGATAGAGAAAATGTGGTACATCTACACAATGGAGTTCTATGCAGCAGTAAAAAAGACATCATGAGCTTTGCAGGTAAATGGATGGAACTAGATGTTATGTTAAGTCAAGTAACACAGTCCCAGAAAAACAAACGAATGGTATCTGTCATCTGTGGATGCTAGCGCCAATAACCCAGCTGTAAATATTTCTTATTGGGAGTGATGCATATTGGAAAGAACAACACCAACACCAACAACAGAGGGGACTGCATCAAAGAACTGACTGAAAGGGTGAATCTGGTGAGGTGGGGGGGTGGGAGGGGGACACAGGTCTATATTTGATTTGTAACATAATCTTGTACAAAAAGATATATAAAACAATAAAATAAAACAAGAAATGGTCATAGTGACCAAAATTCCTGTGAAATTTTATGTATCTTCTGTTTTTCCCTGCTTTTCCTTTTTCAAAACTGAGGAATAAACCATGTACTCTGTGTGTGGATGGAATTTCAAACCATTATATATTATAATAAAATAATAAACACCAACATTTTGTGTAAAAAAAAAAGGGGGGGTGGTTTCTTGATTGTTATTTTTTTTTTTTCGTTTCTTTCTTTTTTATTTTTTGAGACAGGGTCTCCCTATAGCCCCAACTGGTCTAGAACTCACTATGTAGACCAGGCTGGCCTTGAACTCACAGAGATCTGGCTGCCTCTGCCTCCCAAGTATTGGGACTAAAGGTATATGCCTCCACGCCTGGCCTGCAATTGTATTTTTCAACACAGTTCCATTGGCCTTGGAGATAGCAGGGTTTTTTGTTTTGATTCTTGTAGTAGATTAGTAGCAATTATGTTTTTTTAATTTTAGTTATTTTTTATGTGTATGAATGTACTGTCTGCATGTAGGTTTGTGCACCGTGTCGTGCAATGCCATAGAGGTCAGAAGAGGGGGTCGGATTCCCCTGGAACTGGAGTCAAAGACGGTTCTCAGCCGCCATGTGGGTGCTGGGGATCAAACCCGGGTCCTCTGCAAGAGCAGTCGGCGCTCTTAACGGCTGGGCCATCTCTCCTGCCCCTAAGAGGCATTATAACCACATATGTGAACATGGTACATCCATATGTTCAGGAGTAGGTGCCCGTGGAGGTGTATGGTGAAGCCTGGGGTTGATATCAGAATGTCCTCCTCGATAGCTCTCCACCTTGTTTCTTGTTTTGAGACGTGACTCTCACTGAGTCTGGAGCTTGCTGTTTCAGTCATAAAGGCCGGCCAGTGGGACCCCTGGATCTGCCTGGCTCTGGCTCTGCCTCCTCCCCCAGTACTAGGGTTACTAGCACAGACCACCACACCTGGCTTTTACGTGAGTGCCGGGGACCTGAACTCGGGTCCTCATGTTTGTACAGCAGGCACTTTAGCAACTGAGTCCTCTCGGTCACCCCCTAATTCTGTTTTGGTATTGTAAGATTTACTAAGAAATCATATGAACATATTTAAAAAAATTATTTTAGGTGAAATGTTTGAGGACATAAGTATATCTAATCTTATCCAATCATACACAAATTTTGAAAAGTACATGGTACTCCACTAATTTGTACAATGTGTGTGTTCTTATGTATCAGCTAAGAAAAGAAGAAAGGAAGGAGGAAAGGAAGTGAGGAAAGAGGAAGGAAAGGAGGGAAGGAGAGAAGGAAGAAAATAGGTTACAATTTTACCATTTTAAGTGAATAATTCTGTGGCCTTAATACATTCACAATGTTATACAATTGTCGTCACTGTCTCTGCCCAAACAATTGCATCATTATTCTATATTTATCTCACTCGAGCTCCTGTTCTGCTTTCTATACGGGAAGGAGAGAGGGGTGGGAGAGGGACACGGGTGTATATTCGATTAATGCATATTTAATTGACGTGAGTTCAACAAGTGCCCAGTTTTGCCTAGACACTGTCTACAGGATACATGGTGTTTTAGGACTTAGTAAAAGTAAATATGTATATATTAAACAACATTGGTTTACAGACTCTGATAAAAACGGTAATGCATCCGAGTTAAATGGAGATATAAATCACTGTTGTCCACATTTGTTTTACATAAAATTTGTAGAGCAATAACTCTGGGATAGGCACATACAAATGTTCTCTATAGTTTCTCTGTTGTACAGTATCACCTTGTAGCATTCTCTTTAAGAAAATTTAACATAAAAATTAAGTTTGCTCCCCAAGTTAATCATATATAGTCACCCAAAGCAACATGGGTAAATTTGATGAAATCTGAGCCTAGATTCCACCCAATAGTTATGTATAATACAACTGTCTTCTGGAGATTCATGGGTTAAAAAAAAGGGGGGGGGTACAGATAGACATGAAACCTTCTCGTCAAAAACCTTGCAATTCAAATCTTAAAACTAACTATGGGAAAAGATTTGTGTGTTCCAACAGGACAAAATGTCACCAACTTAACGGCTGAGAAAGAAAAGATACAGCTTTGCATTGAGTAGGATGTACCAGAAAGTGCCAACTGAAAGGTTGACCCGTCTGAACATCGAAAGGAAGAAAAGCCTCAGATTGCCATAAACATCGAACCCCTCTGTGGCCCCTACATGTAACAACTATTTATAATGAGTCCTAATGAAACTTACCTTCTAGGTGCTGCAAAGGTTTTAATATGAGAGACTTTCTTACCTCCCCCCCAGAACAAGGAGAAATATGACGATGATGAGGTCGCTCTCCAACTGTAAATTGGAGACAACTATTATAGAGGTAATCTCTTATAAAACTGGTAAAACTGCCTTCTTTAATTGACTAATAGACATAAGAACTGTGAAAAGGATTATTCTCTGTTCAGAACCAAATATAATACTAAAGTCCTTAAACTATGCACTTAAGCAAAATATATCAATACAGGAGCTCTGACATCAGTAATGGATTATTCTACCAGGGAGATGTTGGCCAGGGGATCTAAGGCCCCACAAAAGGTAAAGGCTCCTTGCCTCTAAACTGGGATACCTGCAAGAAGAGAGGCGATAAGGCCCTGCTGCTGAAGACCTGACGTTAACATGGGAAAGATGCATTGAGACCACACATGCAAGTGTACAGATGGCCTCTGGAATACCAGAGAGTGTTACCAAAGGCCACTAAACCAATAAAGCAAATATGGGTCTCCTTGAGTCAAGCAAGACTCCACCGTCAGCACCAGCTACACCTCACCTGCCTGGAAATACTGTGCAGCAGAGGCAGCCATATGCCTGTATATCCCAAATCTAATTGGCTATTGGCTCTCTCCTTGGAGGAATGACCCATGGCTGATGCCACAAGCTTACATCCTCTACAGGTTAGGAGATATCATAAGCCACAGTAAGACCCTGTCATATTTAACAGGAAAAAATGTAGTTCGTGGATCAACATTTCATCTAAACATATGTGTCTATACCAAAGTAACCTACCATAACTATTAATGCTGCTTAAGTACCTATATATCTAATTGCTTGTGCTTCATTAGTAGGATCGAAAGGTTATTCCTGGACAGACTGTCAGCCCATGAAAGGAAACAGCCAGAATTGACCAGAATCCAAGACAACAGCTCCAGAGAGAGTGGACTGTTCTGCTTCTCATCCACCTGTGCCCCTTTTCTAAGCCCAGGGAATAATCTGCGGAAGAGGGGGCGTGGTAGAATGTAAGGGCTGCGATTGGGGTGAAGGGTGAAACTACAGCAATGTAGTCTGGACCCTCATTTGATTAACCTGATTGAACATACAACCCCTCACCCCCCGCTGGAAGGTGGGGCTGTGGGTGTTTGGGCACAACAGCCTGCAAATTGGTTATACATGAAGGATGCTTGTACTCATGGATTATCACTTATATCTAAAAAATGGAAAAAAAAACTGAGAGAAATATGCAGGACAGTCATGGCAGAATGCATGATCTCGGTTGGGGTGGGGGGGGGAAGGGAAAGGGAAATATGCCTGAACTGAATTGGAAAATGATGTATGAAATGCACAAAGCATCAATAAAAAAATGTTAAAAAAATAAAATAAAATAAAATAAGTCTTTCTCCAAGGTCTCTAAGTACAGATCAGAGAAATGTCCATATTATCAGCATTAAGAAGATAATATATAGATATTGATATAGCTATATAGATATATAGCTAGGCCAGACTTTATAGCACAGACCTTTTTTAAAATTTATTATTATTATTATTATTATTATTATGTGTATGAGTGTACTGACTGCATGTAGGTTGGTGCACCTGTGTCGTGCAATGCTGCGGAGGTCAGAAGAGGGCATCGGATTCCCCTGGGACTGGAGTTAAAGATGGGTTCTTAGCCGCCATGTGGGTGATGGGAACCGAACCCAGGTCCTCTGCAAGAGCAGTTGGTGCTCTTAACTGCTGAGCCATCTCTCCAGCCCCTGTAGCACAGACCTTCAGTCCCAGCCCAGTCAGATCTTTGCGAGATCTAGGCCAGCTTGGTCTACATATCGAGTTCCAGGCCAGCTGGGGCTACAGGGACACCCTGTCTAAAAAAGAAAAAAGAAAAAAAAAAAAAGCATATAATTGTACCAGTGTATTATTGGCATGCAGTTTAGCATCTCTCAAAAGGCCAAAATATTCTAACAGCCTAGGCATCAGCCTAGAAACCGTGTGCAGAAGCATGGCCCCCAGCTATAATTTAGAAGATCCAGCAGCCTTGTGGGTGGAGAATGGAGCCAATGAGTATCTTCACTCCCTGTTCTTTTAGAAACATAGGAGACCCTCTTCTGAAGGTGAAACCTTAGGGTTGGGGAGCCACATGAAACCTGTGGAAGAAAAAAATCTGAAACGATAGGGCTGGGGATGTACCTTGGTTGATAGAGGGCTTGATTAGCAAGCACAAGGCTTTAGGTTCAATCCCCAGAGCTGTATAAAAACCCGTTGTGGTGGTCCACACCTGTAATCCCAGCACTCAGGTGGTGGAGGCAACAGGAGTTCAAGTTCATTCTCAGCACATGAGAAAAAAAGGCCAGGGTAAAAAGTGACAACTGAAAAATTGAAAACAGGAACAACTTAGAGAAATAGTAATAAAACAACATTGTTATAGTTTTCTGTCATTTTCCTTCATTTTCTTTCTTTCTAATGTGAAAATAACTGAAGCACATGTAGAAGTAGGCGAGTATAATAATAACATCGCTCCCTTTGCCATTAGCATCTTTGGCAATTTTCAGCTCACAAGTAAGCTGGCTTCACCAAAACTTCCACCTGTTGTCCCCTCTTCTAGGTCAACAGCTCTCTGCCCCTTCCACTCCTGGGTCCCTCCTATCTAGAAATCATCCCAGAAATCTGCTCATTTCTATTAAAAACCTCCACCTGCTTCCTAGTCTCAGCTGGGCCCCTCTGTCACCTGGAGAATTTTTATTTACAGTTAATCGTTATTTTTTATTCTTATTTCCTACCTTTTATATTATCAGATAAAATATGCACACAGAGAAATCTCAGAAAGTGATATGGAAATTAGAAGTTGCTATAAAGCAAACTCATTTATTAGCATCATCTAGGTCCAGAAATCAGACTTTGGTCAGTTCCCCAACTGTGTCCCACCCAGGAACATTCCCATCTCCCTTTGGACTAGCCTGCTATGACTGCTGTAACAATGTGCCACACTCTGGGCGGCTTAAACAACATACTACTTTCCCCCAGTTCTGCAGGCTGGAGGTCTGACAGAAGATAGCTTTGGGTTGAGTCATATATGAAGGCCTTGCTTTGGCTTGTAGATAGTACTTCACTTCCCGAGTGCTGGGATCAAAGGTGTGCATCACCACACCCAGCTAAGAAGACTATTCTTGTTTGCTTTTGGGCTATCCAAATAAACTGATAAAGGAACAATTAGATATTCAATTTTGCCAGTTTTTAAGGTGATGAACTATTAATTCCCTGGCATCTCCATCTGGCCATTTAAAAAACTTAAGCATTATTATAAGTATATGTCTTTGGATATATTTGAGAGCCTTCAAGTCAATGTAATTCCTATCCTTATTAAAGCTCATCTTTTCCTAGGCTAGTGGAAAAATTTACATTGTCCCTTGAATATTGTTGATATGATCCTGGCTGTCTTCCATAACTTAATTATCACGAAGCAAGATCCTCTTCTTGTACGTATCCCACTGCAGATCCAGTACCACAATTTCTCTGAAAAATCTTGGTTTCTGTTAGGGAGAAATGGGAATTTCAAGATGAGAGACTGTACTGGAAATGCTCACCAATCATATGTGATTGTGGTTTGCATGCCCCTACTAATATATCTATATGGATTTACTACAGGGCTCCCACTTAACCCTTCTGTACGGCATGCTTGCTTTCTTTTCCATTTGAATGTGTTGGTTCTCAAGGATGCAAAGGAGCCAGAAAAAGATTACCACACAGTTGCTCTCGACTGAGCCCACTCCACACATGGGAGCCTATCTGAACAATAGAAACATCAGAACCACTAAGTATGCTTACCAAAAGCAGTTAAATAGTTTTGCCTCTGCTAACTCCTTTTCTCCTCATTTCTATGACTATCAGTTTGACCTGCCAGATTAGCTTCAATGGAGTGTAATACATATAAAGTAAGTTTGCCCACTTAAATTATAATGCTTAATGAGTTCTTACAATGTGCAATGTCCCGTACCACCAATGAATGTAATTATCACAGAATATTTAATACCACATATGTATACATAATGTGAATATTATATATTTATGTTATATAGTGCCACAAACATTGTATGTATTTCTAGCACCAAAATCAATCTCATCTCTTTGCAGCCAATAGTCTCCTCTCCTTGACTCCTGGCCCCTAAGATCTCTTTCGTGTCACTATTGCTTTATTCTTGTAGACGTTCATAGAAATAGCATTGCGGTTGCTGCATTTTCTGTCTGCCTTCATTTGTATAGCATAATGCTTCTGACATTTGCCCATATCAGTATCTCTTTCATTTTTATTGCTGAGAAGCATTTTGTTGTAGGGATATATCACAATTTATTTCTAGACCATAAAAACAATTTTTACTAGCAAATATTACTTATATACAATGATGGATTTCATTATGACATTTTCATACATTATTATTTTAATGATAATAACTCCTCCATTCTCTTCTCTCATTGCTGTCCTCCCCCCCTTGACTCTCACTGATCCCCTTCCTTTTTCCAACTAGTCAGTCTCTTTCTATTTGAATGCCTTTTTTTGGTCAGCCACCAAGTTTAATTAGAGTTACTTTCAGGCGCATGCGTGTGAGGTTATTTACAGAAGCATGGGCAACCAACCTGTGGCTACACGGGTGAAGAAATCTGTTTCCCTCAGCAACTATTTATTCTCACAGCTTATTTTTTATTCACCCAGTGATTGACATTTAGGCTATTTTTAGTTTGACTATTAAGAATAAAACTGCTATGATCATTTGCATATAAATCTCTGCTGCAGTTTTTAATTTCTCTTGGGCAAATTCCTTGCAGAGAAACTGCTGAGTCATTTGGTAAGGTATGATTTACTTCTAAGAAAATAATAATATACTTCATAAATGAACCACACTGTCTTGCATTTTGAATAACAATGCTTGAATTCTCATTGCACCTCAACGCTGCTCCATTTATTATTGTTACTCCTAATTTTTTATAACATTTATTTAGTGTGTGTGTGCATGTGTATGTGGAGGCCAGAGGACAATTTGTAAGAATCTGTTTTGTTTTTCCACCACACCAGGGATCAAACTTGGGTTAACACACCATAACCCATTGAGCCATCTAGATGGCCCAAGTCTTTTCTAATTTCAGACTGTTTGTCAGATTTATCATACTATCCTGTGGTTATTTTAGGTTTCACTCCTCTGATGATTAATATTTGATGTTGAATATTTCTATATACTTTTATATACATCTATGATACCAGTCTTTAATGAAGTAATTGTTGACAAACTTGCCCATTTAAACTGTCTTGTTGTTGAGTGATGAGAGCTGTTTATATATTTTAGATATGGGCCCTCTATCAGATATATATTTATAAATGTCTTTCAGTCTATGGCTTTTCATTGCCATTGTCCTAAAGTATCAGATGAGCAAATGTTGTTATTGATTTTTTTTTTTTGTATTTCATCCTTTTTCTCTCACATAAGAATCTTCCCAAATCCAAGGCAGTAGGGGTTTTCTAGTACAATCTCTCCATCTGCTTTTATAAAAAGGGAAACTTTCTTCATCAACTCTACCTTTCTGATACAGTTTGTATCAGAAAGGCAGTGTAACTGCTTAACTCACTTCATCAATTTTTAGAATATTTATTCAATATAATCACAATGTTGTATAGCAAACAAATGGAATAAATCAGTGAAGAATTAGGACAAAAGGCTAAGGCTGCTTCCTTTGCTACTGAGGTGTTCACACACATTTTGGTTTGGGTTTTCTCATGTTCTAGTCTTGTTTTATATGTGGCTGGTGGAACTATGCATGATTTTCTTTACTTTATATTTTCCCCCTTTTCCTACATTTTCTGTAATAAATCATACTATTGACAAAGTGGAAAAATACATTTATACTTTCACAGTATATATTTAATTATCTATTTATCCACCAATCAAGTTCTTAGCATTCCCTGTACTGTGATTTGGATGGTGTTTATCCCCTAAGTATCCAAATGCTAGAAGCTTAGTCCCCAAGGTGGAATTATTAAGTTTTATGGACCTTCAAAAGGTGGGGCTTAGTGGGAGGTGGTCAGGTCATTGGGGATGGGTAGGTCATTGGGGAGCAAGCCCTCAGAAGAGATGAAGTTCGTTTTTGCATGACCTCAGTTGGTAAAGAGAGAGGGTTGTCATGAAGAAGAATAAGTCTGGCCCCATATTTCTCTGGTTTCCATTGTGTCACAAGATCTCTTCTTTTTATTTATTTTTATTTATTTATTTTTTTACAAGATCTCTTCTGTATGCACTTCTGGCACTGAGGTGCCATCCACTATGAAACCCTCACCAGACAGACCAGTGAAGCACTGGTAACAAACTCTTGAACCTCTTGAACTGTGAGCGAATGAACTGTTTTTATTACCATTTGCCCAGTCCCAAGTAGGACTGGGCAAATCCTTTCTTTCTTTCTTTCTTTCTTTCTTTCTTTCTTTCTTTCTTTCTTTCTTTCTTTCTTTCTTTCTTTCTTTCTTTCTTTTCTTCCTTCCTTCCTTCCTTCCTTCCTTCCTTCCTTTCTTTCTTTCTTCTTTCTTTCTTTCTATCTTTTTTCTCTCTCTCCTTCCTTTCTTTCTCTTTCTTTCTTTCTTTCTTTCTTTCTTTCTTTCTTTCTTTCTTTCTTTCTTTTCTTCCTTCCTTCCTTCCTTCCTTCCTTCCTTTCTTTCTTTCTTCTTTCTTTCTTTCTATCTTTTTTCTCTCTCTCCTTCCTTTCTTTCTCTTTCTTTCTTTCTTTCTTTCTTTCTTTCTTTCTTTCTTTCTTTCTTTCTTTCTTTCTTTCTCTTTCCTAATATCAATAGAAACTTCTTTAAGACTCCTGTCTTCAAATGCTTAAATGAAACATTTTCTCTGAGAGAGTGTTTAACTCTCATGGAATTCATACTGGTCATTAGTAGAAATTGGCTATATTAAATCAAAGATGTAACACTATGGATGTACACAGAGCAGAGGTACCAGGAAAGGTGGTGAGCCCCTCTCTTGTCTAGCCTCACCCAGGATGGCTTTTCTGGGCCCATTCTATACTTGGCCTTCCACCATCACTGAATGGTTATAGCACATACCGACATCAGTAATGACCTGTATTAATCATCCAGGGTTGCTATAACAAATACAACAAACTGGCTGGCATGCACAACTGCAATTCGTTTTCTTACAATTTGGGGAAGTATAAGTCAGAGATCCAGACATCAGCATAGTTGGTGTTTCCTGAGGCCCGCTCTGTGGCCTGTAGGTAGCCACTCTGTGTGTCTTTGCATGGTCTTCCCTCTGTAAGTGTGAGAGTTCTTGTCTTTAATACAGGCACAGGCATACTGGATTACAGTCCACTAATGACCTCACTCCAGTATAAAGGACTTCAGTAAAGGCCTCTAGTCAAGGTATTAGGGGTCATCATTTCACTGGAGGAAATTGTGGGAACCTAATTCACCCCCTAACAGTGTTTATTGTGTAATGTGGTCATGGTTTTGTCCCTTGTGGAGATGGTCCTCTTAGGAGAGAACATCTCTTTCCTCCTTGCTATGGTTTAGATCCTAAGGGTCTCTTGAAAGCTCACGTGTTTAAGGCTTGGTTCCTAGCTGATGGTATTATTGGAAGTTGGTGGAAACTTGGAGGAGGCGGGGCCTAGTTGGAGGAAGTAGGCCCTTGGGGGTGTGCCCTTGAGATGAATATTGGGTCCTTGGCTGCCTCTCTCTTTTTGCTTCCATGCCACCATGAGTTGAGCAGTTTTCTCCACTATGTACTTCTGCATGGTGTCTAATCTCAACACAGGCCCAAAGCAATAGGGCCAAGCAATCCTGGATCAAATCCATGAGCCAAGGCAAACCGTCCAGCATCAGTGAGATGGCTCAGTGGGGAAGGCGTTCACTGGCCAAGCCTCACAACCCCAGTTTCATCCCCTGAATGCATGTGACAGTAGGAGAGAATTGACCCCCCAAAGTTGCCCTCTGACATCTACATGAGCATCATGGGATGTATGTGCTTACACAAACGTGTTGTTTTTTTTTAATTTTATTTATGTATGTGTATGAATGTACTGTCTGCATGCAAGTTTGTGCACCCGTGTCGTGCAATGCCGCAGAGGTCAGAAGGTGTCGGATTCCCCCGGAACTGGAGTTCTCCTGGAATTGGAGTTTCAGACGGTTCTCGGCCGCCATGTGGGTGCTGGGGATGGAACCTGGGTCCTCTGTAAGAGCAGTCGGCGCTCTTAACCGCTAGGCCATCTCTCCAGCCCCCCCCCACCATGTTACACACACACACACACACACACACACACACACACACGACAATAATAATAATAATAATAAATAAACTTTTAAGTTGATCTCTCTTAAATATTTTGTCAGAGTGACAGAACTCTGAGCACACTGCTGAGTCCTGTATGCCCAGGTTACCCTAGTTCACTCGGGACATCTTTAACTAAGAAGGACTTAAAATCTTCAACTCCCAATTTCCCAGTCACTGCTGGTATCTTTACAGTAGAGATGAGGATGGCATCTCCATCTCTGCCAAGGCGGCCGTGGCCACCAGCCTCGTGGTTTTCCTGTGATCTCCCATGATGCCACCAGCCCCGCCTACTCAATGGGCATCACCTGAGGCCATTCTTTTCATTTTCTTGGAAGTACACGTTTAGCCCAAAATCTTAGTCAAGTCCAAATTCGACTGGCCTCAGAATAATATTAGAGCTGCTTTGAAAATCATTCTTTCTCTCCTCCTTCCTTCCTTTCGGTGACAAGGAAGCCAGGAAAGCCAAACAGGCAACTTGTCAGTGAACAATGTGCTGTTCTTCTGTTTACCTTTGAATCTTACCTTTGAACGATGGAGAACTTTCTCTACTACTCCTGGGATGAGTGTTATCAGCTCGTATTTGCATATAAGAAAACCTGGAGCAATTGTGGGGGAAAAAAACAGGCAAATGAAAACGGGTTTGTTTACAGCAACTGCAGACACAGCTCACATTGACTTGTCCACAAAAGGACAAAATGTAGTTTTCACTCCTGTTTGTAGGTGCTAAGCGGTGCATGGCTCCGTACATGCTGAAGATTAGACAGACATGTGGGGCACTTTCTGTAAGAAAGAGGATGCAAAAATATTTTCGCGCCAGTTAACAAAACGTGAGCTCATGCATAAATTACTAGCCTGCTTCCTACACCCAGCCCCCTCAGAGCTCTGGAGCAGGCTATAGCAAGCTGGAGCTCCCCAAGGCTTACGTTTCATTAAAGTCATAGTAAATATGCTTCTAATTACAATGAACACCTTAAGAATTTGCTTGTTTACTGTTTGCTTCCCATTCCAGGGCTGAAGCCACAGCCCTGAATTTGTCGCATGTATCCCAAGTTCTTGGCACAGTGATATAGTACGCAGTCAATAAATATTTGTTAAGTGAAATTAATTGCTGGAAGTCAGGAAGGGAGAATGAATGACAACAGTGACTGATGTCCCGTAAGTACCCAAATACAATTATCTTCGCACAGCACGGAGCTGGCTGAGCGGTTCCAGGTGGTAAACAAATAGCTTTGGATATTACATTCAGGGTCACATAGGTCACATGGCCTGTGGGATTTGCTCCTCCCCAAGCTTGCTCCCTGGGTCTCTCACAGCAGTGAAGGCCATAACTGTATTAGGGTGTTGCAGATGGCTTCTCAGGGCTCGGGAAGTCCTCAGCCCAAGGCCTCCAGCTGCAGGGCTATCAGTCAGGTCCAGAGCTGGGTGACCTTTGCGAAGAACTTCAAGGCTTATTCTTTCTTCCCGACTTCCTAGCAGAAGACATGATAATCAGTGACCTTTTCCTAAGGACACTCTTTGGAGCTGTCACAGGGACAAGGGCTATAGAACAGGGAAGAAAAGCCTTCTTTCTCTCTGAGCTTAAAATGCCTGCTGACATCCACCATAGATGCTACAAGACAGGAGCCATCTGTACCAGCAGTGCTTTCCCAGCGGTGATCTCTGGATAAATTCGCAGTGAGAACACAGCATCCCGTTTGAAGAAGAGGGTCATCAGCAGACCCATCAAGAGAGCAGGGTGATAGCTCCGCATCACACAGCATTTGGTTCTTTGTAGGGGCTCCAAACTCACTGCTGAAAATGCTAATACTATGCTTCTATTTTTTTTTCTTTTGTCTCTCTGCCTCAGGCAACTTTGCTTTAATGCTTTCAGGATTTGGGCATGCGAGCTAGGGTTAGGACCTTAATCATGACATGATATTAGGCATACTTAGAAAAGCCAGAGTTGTTAGAGGAGGAAATGTAATAATGGGGATTTAGAAATTAAAGCAATTTAGGAGAGGGAATGTAAACAAAAGTAATAGAAATGAAACTTGACTAAGTGGATCTTGATGAAATACCACAGTGGAAAAATATAATAATAATACAAGAGAGTGGTCCTCCTCTGTGCTGAGAAGGCCTGGGTGGAACAAACCAGATGTTGGAGTTTGGTTTCTCTTAACTTCCTGGGTTTGAGCCCCAACTCTGGTTCTTGTAGTTGAGTGCTCTGGGACAATTTCCTCAACTTGTCTTAGTCTGTTTTCTATTGCTATAAGAGTATGCAAGAGATGAGATGATTTACAAAGAAAAGAGGTTTGTTTTGCTGGAGGTTGGAAGACCAGGATAAGGGCAACCGTGCCTGGTGAAGGGTATGTGTTGATCCAACTCATAGCCAAGCAGAAAGAGAAGGGAGCATGTGTAGAAGAAAAGGGGGGGGGCAGGAAAGCCAACACGTTCCCACAAGAAAAGTCCTGAGCTGTTTCTATGGGCTATGCCTGCATTTCCCCATCACCTCCCACTAGATCCCACCTCCCAACATGGCCATGCTGAAGACCAAACCTTAATACAAAGGGCTGGTAATATAGCTAAGTGACAGAGCATTTGGCCAGTGTATGTGAGACCACAAGTTCAATCCCTAGCACTGCAAAGCAAGCAAGCAACACTTGACATAAACTTTGAGGAGGACAAATCATATTCAAATCATAGCTTCAGGCCTATTTTCTCCACTTACAAAGAGACTAATGACAGTCCCTGCCTCAAAGTCTGGGTGAAACTTCAATGAGGTAAAATGTGAATATTGCTTAACTGTTCCCAGACTGTAGTTACCACACAGCAATGAGAAATGACTAACGATTGCTCAGCAAGCACAGGACATTTGGAATCAGTCATGTCTGAAAGTTGAAAAATTAGATGCTTCTTGCAGATGAGCTTTGAGTGGTCCAACTTCAGGGCAAAACGTGAGCAAGATGTGCTAGATGTGCTCTTGAGATCCAAAATAAAGAAACTCTCAGTAACTGGTACCTTCATAAGTCAATAAAGAAATCAGGGAAAGGAGAAAGAAATAAAGAGAAGGAGGGAGGGAGGGAAGGAGGGGAGGAGGGAAGGAGGGGAAGAGGGAAGGAGGGAAGTTCATGGTAAAAAAAAAGTTCATGCTCAAGAATTGTGCAATCAAGTTACCAAAACAATTGTAAAAAAAATCTCATAATGTTTCAAATAAATTTAGAATTTTGTGTTGGATTATATTTGTTTTTTTAAATATATATACTTTCTTCTCTTTCATTTTTAACAATAAGTAATTATTTATGAGTACAAGCATCCTTCACGTAAAACCAATTTGCAAGCAGTTGTGCCCAAACCCACACAGCCCAAGGATCCCACCATCCAGCTGGGGGGGGGGGGCTTGTACGTACAATCAAGTTGATCAAATAAGTGTCCAGTCTATATTGCTGTAGTTTCACCATTCACCCCAATCGCAGCCCTTACATTCTACCATGCCCCCTCTTCTGCGGATTGTTCCCTAGGCTAACCTTTCAATCCTACTAATGAAGCACAAGTGATTAGATATATAGGTATTTAAACAGTACTAATTGTTATGGTAGGTTACCTTGGTATAGACACAGATGTTTGGATGGTATGTTAATCCATGAATTAAGTTTTTCCTGTAAAAGATGACAGGGTCTTATAGTGGCTTATAACATCTCCTAACCACTAGAGGATGTAAGCTTGTGGCATCAGTCGTGGGTTATTCCTCCAAGGAGAGAGCCAATAGCCAATTAGATTTGGGATATGCAGACATATGGCTGCCACTGCTACATAGTATTTCTAGGCAGGTGAGATGTAGCTGGTGCTGATGGAGGAGTCTTGCTTGACTCAAGTAGACCTATATTTGCTTTATTGGTTTAGTGGCCTTTGGTAACACTCTCTGGCATGCCAGAGACCATCTGTACACTTGCAAGTGCGGGCTCAATACATCTTTCCCATGCTTACATCAGGTCTTTGACAGCAGGGCCTTACTGCCTCTCTTCTTGCAGATATCTCAGTTTACAGGCAAGAAGCCTTTACCTTTTTGGGGGTGCTTGGATCCCCTGGCCAACATCTCCTTGACAGAATAATCCACTGCTGAAATCAGAGCTCTCCTGTATTAATATGTTTTACTTAAATGCACAGCTTAAAGAGACTTTAGTATTATATTTGGTTCTGAATAGAGAATAATCCTTTTCACAGTTCCTATGTCTATTAGTCAATTAAAAAAGACAGTTTTACCGGTTTTATAAAAGATTACCTCTATAGCAGTTGGCTCCAATTTACAGTTAGAGAATGACCTCATCACCATCAGGATTACATTTGTAGCTATTCTGGACACATGTGGGCCATGGGCTGAGGGTTGGATATGAGAAGTGGTAGAGGAAGTTTCTGGGAGAAGAATGTGTATACATCCATGAAGACCTGGACAGAGGCTCTGGCCCTTGGATTCTAGGGACCCTGAAGTCTGTGTGAAAAGGTCTAGACCATGTCTCACTGAAGCACAGAGGAATCATCATTATGAATTCAGCTGGAAAACACTGCTGCAGAGCCTGTCTGAAATGAATCTTGTGTTAGGCAGGTCTAGCAACTAAACACACAGGATACTTAGTGTTCTAGCTTCACTTTTGTTGCTGTAACAATTACCCTGATGAAAAGCAACTTTCAGGAAGAAAGGGTCTATTTGGTTTACAATTCCAGGTCACAGACCTTTATTGAGGGGAGTCGAGGCAAGAACTCAAGACGGGAAGTTAAAAAAGACAGGCTTGCTTACTATTCCACACAGTGTCGCCTCCGACTAATGAACCATGGAGGGTGTTCCTTGCCATCCGGCCTGGCAGGCTTTTGCTCACCTGCATTTCTTATGCAGTTCAGGACCACCTGCCTAGGGATGGTGCCACCCACAGTGGGCTGGATCTTTCCATCAACTAACAGTCAGGACAATCTCCTACAGACATGGCCACAGGATGAAGCAATTCTTCAATTGAGATTCTCATCCCAGATAAATGTGTCAAGTTGGTAGTTAAAGCTAACCAGGACACCTAGTTAAATCTAAACATCAGATAAACAACAAAAGCTGTTTAAGTTTGTGCCACATAATGTCTGAGCCATACTTATACTAAAAAAAAAAAAAATCTTATTTGAAACTCAAGTTTAACTGTCTGTTCTATACTTGGTCTGACAATCTTAATGTCTGGAGCTCTACCACTGTGATACTGTAATACAAAATAAAGTGTACATTACTGAGATGGTAAGATGTCCCTCTTTCTGAAGGCAAGAGTAGGGGCATGTATTGAGCTCCTTCTCCTTGATAGCTGTTTTTTGCAAGTCCTACTGAGGCTCACAAAGTGCTTTGCAGAAAGAGCTTCTGCAGTTAATGGATGTCAGCTCAGGGATCTGAGGCCATGAAGGCTGACCCCAAAGTTCTTCCTCACAACACAGGCTTGCCATGTCATGGACACCTGGGTTTCTGAGGACTCCTCCCTGACTTATTAAATCCTGCATGGCACATTCACTATGGACCCCTGATCTCTGGCCCGACAGCACCTTCTTGTCCTCTCCCATAGATTCAAGGGTCTTTCTGTTGTTCTGGGAACTCCTCTCATCCTCTGTTTGGTGGTCAGGCAGAGGGCTGTGCCTTTCCAAGACCACCTTGAGCTTCAGCTTACTCAGTGCTCTGATGAGTGAGTTGTCCCTTCCACCCACTTCCATCTCCCCCACATGGAAGGGTGATGAAATCCATGCAGTCCTTGCTGGATAACCTTCTGAAGAGTCACGTTTTGAGACTCACCCTCTCCATCTTGTGGAACATCTCATACCTTCTTACATGGATGAGTCATGACGCTGTTCTTTTTCGGGTATCACAAATTTTGGTGGCTTTAGCTTCAGTCATGTGATAATGAATGTTTTCTGTCCAAGATTTTGATGGCTTCTCAAGGAGAGAAGTGGACACTTCAAGAATTGTCCCCAAATTGTCCATGTGCTCTGCCAGGGCATATGCCAACTGCTGCAAATGGCTCATAGTCAGATCTCATACAAAGCAAGATTATTTCTATTACTAATATGTTTTGGTTCTGTTTTAGATACTGGAGGTGCATGGTATAGGCAAGGGCTCTACCACCGAGCTGTATCTCCAGCCCTTGGTTCTACTTCTTAAGACAAAAATCATGGCATTACTTTGCCCATAGTATATGAATCTTCCCTTGTATTCTTCTCTCTTTGTAAGTGACTAGATTTGTCTTGAGTTCATTCTCGGTCAAGCTGCCAATTCCCTGGAATAAGCTTTCCCTATTATCTAACCTAGGTTAATTCCTACTTCCTTATTATATTGACTTGTTGAAGTTCATTCACAGTGTGACTATAACATCTGAAATCCCTTGTTCATCTCTTTGCTTGTTTTAGATTGCCATCTGGGATAATTCATCTTGATTGCCAGCTTGGAAATTAGAATCACCATGGGAGAAAAGTGTCTGTAAAGGAGTATCTGGATTAGTAACTGAGGCGGGAAGACCACCCTAAAAACGGTGGCCCCATTCTGTGGACTAGGGTTTCTGACTGATTAAAAAGGAGAAAGTTGCCTTTATACACATGCAATGTGACCTGAAGCTCCTGTCGCCAGGACTTCCCACCACGAGGTGCTATGCCCTTGACTAGTAAGTCAAAGCAAACTCTTCCTTTCTTAAGTTGCTTCTGTCAGTATTTTGTTGTCAGCAAGACAAGTAACTAATAGAGAATGCTGGTACCAAGAAATGGGGGGCTGTTGTTGTGATAAACTATATCTATGTTGTTCTTAAGCTTTTGGAGTTGGTTTTCAGGAAGAATGTGGAAGGTAGAACCTTGGTCTACAGAAGCCTTTGAATCCTATAAACAGAAATTTAATAGGCCGTTGTGGCAGAAGCCTGGAAGACAAGAGTGTTAAGAGAAATGAAGGCAGGAGAGCTCAGCTCATGAGATTTTAGAGTCAAACAAAGACTCTATCAGGAACTAGGCTAGGGGCCATTTGTGTGGTATTTGGGCAGAGAATCTGTCTGCATTCCACCCATGTTCTGAGAACTCAAGTGAGGCTGAGTTTAACAATGATAGATTACTAATGCTTTGGCAGAGGCAATGTCAAGGCAGGACAGCATTTTGATTGTGTCATGGTTACTGCTCACTTTCTCATCCAAACCCACAGTGCAAGAGGCAAAAAGAGGGAGAAGAGGGAAGGAGGGAGAGAGAGAGAGAGAGAGAGAGAGAGAGAGAGAGAGAGACTGGGATAAAGGAGAGTGCCTCAAGCTCCTGCCGCCTGACTTCTCTGCCAGGGTGTACTGTACCCTTGCTTGACCTGTGAACCAAAATAAGCCCTTTCTTCCTTTTGCTATAGTCAGGTATTTCATTGCAGCAAGGAGACAAATAACTAATATATCATCCCAGACTACGACCTTCATGAGAATGAAAACTCTGACAACTCGTTTCATTATTTCATTCCAAGAGTTAGAATAACTGTCAGTGTAGACAACACAACACAGTCAATATCTGAGTCAATAAATGAATGAATGACTTTGCCATGTCATAGCCATTTGAATGTACCATCTAGGTCAAAAAGTACCATCACCTACCTTCTTGATACCCAGTGTCTTTCCTATTACAAAAGGAGTAGGCTTTTACCACCTCTCATGTGAATTTAATTGAGCAAAACATAGGCAGACTGTAGATACTAGTGAGTTCTGAATAAGTTTTTAAAAAAATGGCTAGAGCCAGACTGGGAAATATTGATAGATTTGAGTTTTATTGGTTGGGATTTGTAGAAGAAATGGCTAGTGATATATTGGGGCATCTAGGAATACAGTATTTGGCTCAGGATAGCGCTCTCTCTCTCTCTCTCTCTCTCTCTCTTTCTCGTGTGTGTGTGTGTGTGTGTGTGTGTGTGTGTGTGTGTGTGTGTTCATGTGACATGAAATTGTTAGATAGGCCATAGGTAAGTAGATTCCTTCCAGAAGATCTATTCTCTGGGTAAATGCCATAGGGAAGGGCTCTGCTCTCCACGTTGTGATCACGAGGTCTGTCTGTGCATGGGGTTACGGGGTAGATGCCATAGGGAAGGGCTCTGCTCTCCACGTTGTGATCGCGAGGTCTGTCTGTGCATGGCGTTATGGGGTAGATGCCATAGGGAAGGGCTCTGCTCTCCACGTTGTGATCGCGAGGTCTGTCTGTGCATGGGGTTACGGGGTAGATGCCATAGGGAAGGGCTCTGCTCTCCACGTTGTGATCACGAGGACTGTCTGTGCATGGGGTTACGGGGTAGATGCCATAGGGAAGGGCTCTGCTCTCCACGTTGTGATCGAGAGGACTGTCTGTGCATGGGGTTACGGGGTAGATGCCATAGGGAAGGGCTCTGCTCTCCACGTTGTGATCACGAGGACTGTCTGTGCATGGCGTTACGGGGTAGATGCCATAGGGAAGGGCTCTGCTCTCCACGTTGTGATCGAGAGGACTGTCTGTGCATGGGGTTACGGGGTAGATGCCATAGGGAAGGGCTCTGCTCTCCACGTTGTGATCACGAGGACTGTCTGTGCATGGCGTTACGGGGTAGATGCCATAGGGAAGGGCTCTGCTCTCCACGTTGTGATCACGAGGACTGTCTGTGCATGGGGTTACGGGGTAGATGCCATAGGGAAGGGCTCTGCTCTCCACGTTGTGATCACGAGGACTGTCTGTGCATGGCGTTACGGGGTAGATGCCATAGGGAAGGGCTCTGCTCTCCACGTTGTGATCACGAGGACTGTCTGTGCATGGCGTTACGGGGTAGATGCCATAGGGAAGGGCTCTGCTCTCCACGTTGTGATCACGAGGACTGTCTGTGCATGGCGTTACGGGGTAGATGCCATAGGGAAGGGCTCTGCTCTCCACGTTGTGATCACGAGGTCTGTCTGTGCATGGCATTAATGTTCTTTTCCACATCCTCCATCACTCAGATCTTCATCTGGCCTAGACACGGTTTTCCTTTCTTAGATTCTTTCATCATTCAGAAGTTGGGAGTTGCTAAGCTTGTGACATTGACCTTTGTACTTATGAGAGTGAGGTTTGCTTTTTGAGTCTGTGTATAGTCTGTGAACAGCAAAGATTTTTCCCCCTGTAAATGCCATATGGCCCATTTTCATGCAGTGAACTGGGTGAACTCCTGAATGGCAGGGAGCGTTCAGGTCTTTTTTCAGGACATAATGTTGTTGCTAGCAAAGGTTTATCAGAGGGAACCACCTATTCCAAAACTGGCAGGGAAAGAAAGATGTGGCAAGGCAGACCACCCTTGACTCCCACTCTCTACAGCTACCACCACAAGTTCAAATCACGAGGCAGGAAATTGGTGTCATGTGTGTCCTCTGCAGCCAGGACTCTACAAGAAGAAAACAGCGGTTGCAGGAGCAGACCTATTTAATTCAGCCAAGGGTGACTCACTTTCAAGGAGTATTTTTCTTCTTCTTTTTAATCAGAACTATTTTCAGCCATTATGTATATGTCTGAAATATCAGAAGGGCAAGAACTTGCACAACAGTAGACTTCTAAAAGTCCATACTTTCTCATTATGGGATGCTTTTCTGACAACACTTGTTAACCTTGACTGGATATTATATTTCTCCCCCCAAGAGGGCCCAGGGGAAGGGCTGCATGCACTTGGATCGGACATCCTATGAGGGCCAGGGTGATGTGGAGTGAATTTCAAGATCAGAGATGAGTTCACCATGAAACAAGCAGGGATGTGTTTTCCTCCATGGCTCATGGTTATTTTAATCCCCCTGAGCAAAACTCAAATATTTAGTTTCTCATTGGTATTTTTCTTTCATTTTGTTGATATGGGTAGCTATAGGGGCCATAAAGTGAGATGACTAGGAATTAGGTCTAAAATGACTACAGGGAATTTTAGAGTAGAAACATATTAAGGCTGAAGAAGAAAGCATAGAGACCTATGGTAAGTTGGTCTCTGTCCAGCCTCACCCAAACCTTTCCCCATTTTAAGTGAAAACAAAATTTAGTTTACTGAAGATTAAATTGATGGAAAATAGTACAACCATATTGATTTGGTCAAGGTTGAACACACCAGAAAGAAAACACTATAATCTAGAAATTATAACATGGAAACACTGGATGAGACTTAGAGTGCAATTTGGAAAGAAAATGTAGTAATCAAGAAAATGTAGTAATCAAGGCCTGAGTGGACTACTGAGGAAAAACACAGCAAGAAGGTGCTAAAGTGATCTGTGACTCACTTCCCTGACGTGAAACAGGTAAAGCAGGCCAAGGGTGCTGCTCACAAAAGCAGAGTGCTTCGATGAGAGGGGAAGGGCAGAAGAAAGCAGTTGGAAGCCTCCGGACCTGCTTTCGCTGGTGGAATTTGGAGTTTTTGGCTGTCTGATTGGCCCTGACCTGTAAGACATCAAAGTCAGGAAAAGAATAGTTTGTGATGGGCAGGACAGACCAGTTTGTGGAACAACACTCTTCCTATTCCTACATGAGCACTTTGGTTTCATCATCCCAGCTGGAAGAAGTTTGGATGATGCACAAACGAAGAGCAGCTTTGAATGTGATTTTTTTTAAGTGGGTAGAACTTGAACTAAGAGGATCAAAACAAAGGACAAGGTCCAGGACAGTCTCTGACCTATGAACAAATTCCTGCAACGATGAAATGAGAAAGAAAATGAGCCTTTATTAAATCCCAGAGACTTTGAATAGATGGACTCATTTGCTCTTGACAGAAATCCTAATGAAATAGAAGTATAATATCTTTTTCTTCAAAAAGACAGTGACACTCAGATTGTGGTGGCTAATTTTATATGTACTTGGACATGGTGGTGCATGATTATAATGCCAGCACTTGAGAGGCAGAAGAAGATCCAAAGTCTATACAGCCAGCCTAGTCTACATAGCCTAGTCTACATAGTGAGCCTAGTCTACATAACAAGAGAGTATCTCATAAAATTCCCAAAAGAGAAACAAACAAATATATGTCAATCTAATTGGGTTACAGAGTGTATAGACCCAAATATTTAGTCAAATATTCTTCTTCTTATTGGTGTTTCTGTAAGGGGGGTTTGATAGGAGACAATATTAACTTACTGTGGTAAAGCAGATTGTCCCCTAGAGTATGACTGGACCTGATCCAATCACTTCAAGTCCTGGTTAAAAAAAACTCTTCCTGTCTGATTGCCTTTGGACATAAGCTTTTTCCTTTTAATGGAACATTGGCTCTTCCTAGCTCTTGATCTTGAACCTGCTAGCATTTAGACTGAACTTTATCCCATTAGTGATACTGCTTCTCATGTCTTCAGATTTGGAGTAGAACTAAGCCATTAGTTCCCCAGAGCTCTGAGCATGTGGACTGAAGGTATAACTACCTAACTATACCTCCAACAGAGAGAAGTGACACCTCCAGTTTACAACAACCTATCACTACCTATGACACTACAAATACTTCCATTGAAGGAACATAGTGATTTTAAAAATCCAACTGATGACCTAATTCTAGATGCACAAGACCCTATGTGGAAATATAAGAAGCATAAAAAAATGAAGACCATATGACTCATCTGAAATTTACTAATTCTATAGTAATGGCCTCCAAGAGAAGTGAGTGAATTATATGAAATCCTAGGTCAAAAAAGTTCAAAAGAATTATTATACGAGTATTCAAAATCATTGAATCAATTAGCTTTCTATTGCTGTAATAAAACTCCATGACCAAAAGTAACTTGGAAAGGAAAGTGTTTATTGCATCTTACACTGTGATAGTCCATTATGGAGGAAAGTGATAGTCCTCTATGGAGGGAAACCATGGCAGGAAGTCAAGGCAGGAGGCAGAAGTTGAAGCAGAAGTTATGGAAGAACACTGTTTACTGGTTTGTACTCCCTGGTTTGCTCAGCTACTTTTTTTATACAGTCTAGGCCCACCTACCCAGGGATGGCACCACTCATAGTGTTGCTCTCTCAACCAACAATTGGGAAATGACTCATAGGTATGCCCACTGTCCAGTCTGATGGGAGAAGTAACTCATTTAAGGTTATCTCTTCCCAGGTGACTGTAGTTTGTCTCAAGTTGACAAAAACCTAACCAGCACAATAATCAAAGAGGACACTAATAAATACATGAATGGATTCAACAAGAACAGAAGCAGCTGAATGAAGTAAGGAGGTCAATATAAGAGTGGAATTCAGTAAAGAGATAGCAATGCTGAAAAAGCCAAATTGAAATGCCAGAAGTGGAATATTTAAGTCAAATAAAGAGCTTAGTAGAACATTTCACCAAAAGAGTAGATCAGGTGGAAAAGAGACTATCAGACTTGAAAACAAGGCAGATGAATTAAGCATTCAGACAATGACAAAGATAGTAAGAAAGTATGGACACAACATGGGAGCTCTACTGGACACCATTAAAGGATTAAATTTGGGGCTGGAGAGATGGCCTAGTGGTTAAGAGCGCCGACCGCTCTTGCAGAGGACCCGAGTTCAATCCCCAGCACCCACATGGTGGCTGAGAACCGTCTGTAACTCCAATTCCAGGAGAACTTCAGTTCCAGGGGAATCCAACACCCTCTTCTGACCTCCGTGGCATTGCATGACATGGGTGCACAGACCTGCATGCAGACAGTACATTCACGCACATAAATAAATAAATAAAAATAAAAAATTAAAAAAGGATCAAATTTATGATTCATGGGCATAGAAGAATTTCAATAGAAGGCATATTCAATAAAAACGTAGCAGAAAATTCACACATCTAGGGAACGAGATGGTCATCCAGATACAAGATTCATTCAGAACAAATAGACAAGTTTGGAAAAGAACCTCTCTGATTTCAAGGCCAGCCTGGTGTACAAAGTGAATTCCAGGCTAGTCAGGACTACATAGTGAGACCCTGTCTCAACAGCCCCCTAAAACCAAAACAAACAAACAAACAAACAAAGCAAACAAAAACAAAGCAGCAAAGAGAAACAAAAAGTGAAGGTCACATATAAAGGCAACATCAGAATAACAACAGATTTCTTGATGGGAATCTCTAAAAGTCAGGAAGGCATGGAACAATGTATTTCAAGGTCTGAAAAACCAACCCCATACTAACAAATCCTGAAAAGGCATTCTTCCAGTGGCCAGGCGTGGTGGCGCACGCCTTTAATCCTAGCACTTGGGAGGCAGAGGCAGGCAGATCTTTGTGAGTTCAAGGCCAGCCTGGTCTACTGAGTGAGTTCCAGGACAGCTGGGGCTACATGGAGACCCTGTCCCAAAAAAAAAAAAAAAAAAAAAAAAGGCATTCTTCCTAATTGAAGGAGAAGGAAACAGTTTCCAAAATAAACACAAACGAAAGGAATTCATGACCACTAAATCAACACTACAGAAGATACTGAAAGAATCCTATATTCAGAAGAGAAAGATGAACATATATCCATGAGGTCACAGGAAAGAATAAACTGCCCTAGAGCAGTGCGTAAACAAATGGGCCTAAGAAAGGACCAAATATTACAAAAACAATAAAATGTCAGGGATGAGCACCTCCTTTTCAATAACTGTAAATGTTAATGGTCTTAATTCTCTAATTAAAAGAAATAGAAGATTAGATTTTAAGAAACAGACCTATTTATTTGTTGCCTCTTCAGTACTCCTCAATAGCAAAGGCAAACACAAATTTGCAGTGAAAGAATGGAAAAAAGATATTCCAAGCTAAAGGAACTAGAAAGCAAGCAAATGCAGCAATTGTCTGAGAAAACAAATTCTGAGGCAGACTCAGAATAAGTAAAGAAAGTCACTACAAATTGACTACAGGATCAATTCAGAGTGACCTCAAAGCAATAATAGTAGATAACTTTAATATCAGACTCAGACTCTTAGCAGGTCATCCAGATTAAAAAAAAAAATCATCATCATCAACAACAAAGTCTGAGTTGAATGACATTATAGACAAAATGGGCATAACAGACATCTATAGAATAACAGACATCTATAGAATAACAGACATCTATAGAATAACAGACGTCTATAGAATATTCTGTCCAAATCCTGTAGAATGCACATTTTATCAAGAGCCAATAAAACTTTCTCTAAAATAGACCATAATTTAGGTACAAAGTAAGCAGCAGGAGAAATTACAGAACCTACACAAACTCACAGAACTTGAACCATGCAATATTGAATGATGAATGGGTTGTCAAAGAAACCAAGAGACAAAATAAACAGCTCCTGGAATCAAATGAAATTTAAACACGACATACCAAAACCTGTGCATAATGAAATTAGTTCTAAGAGGGAAGTTTATAACTATAGATGTATACATTAAAATGTTCAACATTCTTAGCCCTCAGGGGAATGTTAACTACAACCACAATGACATCTCATCTCAACTCAGCCAAAATGACTATCATAAAGAAAACAAGCAACTACTAGATATTAGGTATGCCAGCACAGGTCTTTAATCTCAGCACTCCTGAGGCAAAGACAGGTGGATCTCTGTGAGTTCAAGGCTAGCCAGGTCTACATAGTAAGTTCCAGGCCAGTCAGTGCTATATAGTAATAGCTTATCTCAAAAAAAAAAAAAAGACCAAAACCAAATACTGTTGAGGGGGGTATGGGGAGGGGTGAGGGAGGGGGGAGAAGTGAACCCTTATTCACTGCTGGTACAAATGTAAATTGGTCCAGCCTTTTTGAAAGTCAGTGTCAAGGCTCCTCAAGTAACTAAAACTGGGACTACCTATAACCCAACTATTCCACTCCTGGGCATTTACCCAAAATACTCAAAGTTAACACATGGCAGCACTATTCACAATAGCCAAGATATGGAATCAGTTTGAGTGTACATAGACAGATGACTGAGTTAAGAAAATAGAGTGTGGGCTGGAGACTTGGCTCAGTGCTTAAGTCACTGACTGCTCTTGCAAAGGACCTGGGTTGGATTCCCAGCACCCACATAGTGGCTAAGAACTGTCTTAGGCCGGGTGTGGTGGTGCATACCTTTATTTCTAGCACTCTAGAGGCAGAGCCAGGAGGATCTCTGTGAGTTCAAGCCCAGCCTGGTCTACATAGCGAGCTCCAGGCCAGCTGAGACTAAAGGGAGACCCTGTTTGAAAAAAAAAAAAAGAAAGAAAATAGAAAGTAATGCCAGGCACAGTGGCACACGACTTTAATCCCAGCACTTGGGAGGCAGAGACAAGCAGATCCCGTAAGTTCAAGGCCAGTTTGGTCTACATAGCAAGTTCCTAGCCAGCTGGGACTACAGGGAGACCATAGCTCAAATTAAAAAACAACAAACAAACAAAAAAGAAAATGGAATATATATACATATATATATATATATGTATATATATAACGGGATTTTATTCAGCCATAAAAAGCACGAAGTTAATATTTTCTGGAAAATTGATAGAACTAAAATTCATCATATTATGTAAAATAAGTCAGATACAGGGGGCTGGAGAGATGGCTCAGCGGTTAAGAGCACCGGCTGCTCTTGCAGAGGACCTGGGTTTGATTCCCAGCATCCACACAGTAGCCGAGAACCATCTTTAACCCCAGTTCCAGGGGAATCTGACACCCTCTCTGACCTCCTTGGCATTGCATGACACAGGAGCACCAAACCTACACGCAGACAGTACATTCATACACATAAAAAAAATTTAAAAAAACCAAGTGCTGGAGAGGTTGTGGGGAAAGGGGAACACTCATCCTCTGCTGGTGGGAATGTAAACTCGTACAGCCACTATGGAAAGCAGTGTGGAGAACCCTTGGAAGACTTGGAATGAACTTGCCACCCGACCCAGCCATACCACTCCTGGGCATGTACCCTCAAGACTTACGCCACCACAGAGATACATGCATGGCCATGTTTATTTCAGCTCTCTTCACAATAGCAAAGAGCTGGAACCAACCTAAATGCCCCTCAACTGACGAGTGGATAGAGAAAATGTGGTACATCTACAACATGGAGTTCATGCAGCAGTAAAGAAAAGACGACATCATGGCTTTGCAGGAATATGGCTGGAGGTAGAGGACATCATGCTGGTGAAGTAACAACAGTCCCAGATAAAACAAACGACGAATGGTATCCCTCATCTGTGGATGCTAGTCCAATTACCCAGTTCATCAGAGGACGCAGGAATGAAGGATCGAAAGTTACTCCTGGACAAACTGTCCAGCCCATGAAGGAAACAGCCAAATTGACAGAGTCCAAGTAACAGCTCCAGAGAGAGGGGACTGTTTTTCTCATCCACCTGTGCCCCTTTTCTAAGCCTAGGGAACAACTGCGTAGAGGGGGTTGGTAGAATGTAAAGGCTGCGATTGGGGTGAATGGTGAAACTACAGAGTGTAGTCTGGACACTCATTTGATCAACTGTGATTGAACAAACAACCTGTCCACCCCCCACTGGATGGTGGGGGCTGTGGGGTTTGGGCACAACAGCCTGCAGATGGTTTTACACGAAGATGCTGTACTCATGGATATCCCTTATAGCTAAAAAAATGAAAAAAAAAAAAAAACAGAGAAAATGCAAGCAGTTACAGCATAATACAGGATCTTGGGATGGGGTGGGGTTGGGGGGAAGGGAAGGGAAATATGCCTGATCTGAATTGGAAAATGATGTACGAATGCACAAACATCAATTAAAATCTAATTTAAACAAAAAGTGAGTCTCAAGAATGAAAAAAAAATTCATGTGTATATCTTGTAGATTTGGCAGTAGGAGGGACAAAAAAAATTAAAAAATAAGTGAGATACATATTGCATGTTTTCTCTGCTTTATTCATCTTAGAATTCTTCAAGGATACATAAAGCACACACACAGACACACAGACACAGACACACACACACACACACACACACGCACACACACGCACGCACATGACATGAAAGCAGAAAGGAATCCAGTAGGAGAAGGAAAAGAGGAGGGGAGTGGGGTTGGATGTGGTCAAAGTGCATAATATATTTCAAAGAATTTGTCTTTATGAAACCCAGCTCTGTACAGTGAATATATCCAATAAAAACCAGAAAGAATTATAAAATATATTTCATACAGACCCCTCATTACATGAGATCTAAAATGAAACCAATTGGTGCTGGAGAGATGACTTAGCAGTTAAGAGCACCGACTGCTCTTGCAGAGGACCAGGGTTCAATTCCCAGCACCCTCATGGTGGCTAAGAACCGTCTTTAAGCCGGACATGGTGGCACACACCTTTCTTTAATCCCAGCACTCAGGAGGCAGAGGTAGGCAGATCTCTGTGAGTTCAAGGCCATCCTGGTCTACAGAGTGACGTTCCAGGCCAATGGAGCTATAGGGCGACCCTGTCTCAAAAAAAAAAAAAAAAAAAAAAAAAAAGAAACCAATTGTAAGATTTACTATTATATATGACAAAGAAACATATGCTGAAAATTTTAATTTGAGATGGCATCTGCTTTTTAAGACAATGTAATTTCAGAGATGTTAAAATATTAGGAAAACAATGTGAACTAAAATCAAGTAAACATGGGCAGAAGGCAAGCAGACATACAGTTCAGTGTGGGGCATGTCCTTAGCATTCATGAACAAAAGCCCCAGCCCACAAAGCAATTCAAATGACTATTATGATAGACAAGTGGTTAGAAACTCGTTCATTTTCTCCTTCATGGCCAAGAGTCAGGACAAATACTTATATGATATTCTGAATTCAAAGTCAACCTCTGCATTAACTTTCCATTACTGTAACAAGAAGAAAAGAATTATTCTGGCCCATAGCTGTAGAGGTTTCACTTGGCTTCATTGTTTCTGGGTGGGTTGTAAGGCAGAACACCAAGACAGAAGGGCAGGGTAGAGGAAGGCTGCTTACCTCATGGTGGCCAGGAAGTAGAGAGAAGAAGGAACTGGAGATGAGATATATCCTGTAAGGGCCATGCCCCAATGACCCACTTCCTCCCCAAAGACCACATTTTATTAGTCCATTCATCTATGAATTCATCAGTGATTTAATCCATGGATAAGATTCATCTCTCATGATCCAATCACCTTTCAAATATATACCTCTGAACATTGTTCTAGTGAGTATCAAGTTTTTAAGACACAACTCTTCAGGGGACATTTCAGATCCAAACCATAACAACTCTAACATTAACATACTAATCTCAGATTCATTTTGACAACACTCTTACATTAGGAAAACACAGACCATATTTTTCCAATGAAAATATTTTCAACTATGTTTTCAAACATGTGGCACAAAACAAAGATGTCTCAAAACAAATATGTTCAATGTTTGTATTTGTTAGTTCCTATAAGATTGCTTAAAGGGAAAAACAGCAATTCAAATGATCCTTTTAGTCACTCCCTACTTTTCTCTGTCATGGTTAATTCATAGTTTATTTTTTATATATTTTTTTTATTTTATTTATTTTTGTATGTGTATGAATTTTCTGCATGAAAGTCTGTGCACCTGTGTTGCGCAATTCCGCGGAGATCAGAAGAGGATCTCGGATTCCCCTGGAACTGGAGTTCTCCTGGAATTGGAGTTACCGACGGTTCTTAGTCATCATGTGGGTGCTGGGGATCGAACACGGGTCCTCTGCAAGAGCAGTCAGTGCTCTTAACTGATAGGCTATCTCTCCAGCCCCAATTCATAGTTTAAAAGTTATTCATCCATTAAAAAAAAAAATTTACACTTTAGAAATGATCCGTCTTTCTATGGGTCATTCTTGTCCCTAGCTGGGGGACAAGAATAGTGAAACTCACTATTCCAGGCTGACCTCAAACTCACAGAGATCACCTGACTCTGTACTCATGGTACACCACCATGCCCAGCCTTCTACAGATCGTTCTTGTTCATCACCATCATTCTAATTATAGAACTGAGGAGGATATAAACTGTTAACATTATATGACAAGGACTTCAAAGCCACAGATTTGTACAAATTTATACTGTAATTTGAAGACAGCAAAATGTTCTTTATAGTCTGTGTGTGTGTGTGTGTGTGTGTGTGTGTGTGTGGCAATTCTTGCTGGGCACATTTGGTCTTCTTCTCTGTGCCCAACAAGAAACATGAGAAACATTCTCTTACTGAGTATTCTGCCATCTTTTTTTTTTCCTTTTTAAAAGTTTTATTTATTTATTTTTATCAAATCTAGACCCATGTCCCCCACCCTATCCCCCCACCCCACCAGAGCTCATGCATTCTGCCAAACATGCTTTCTCGTCTTCTCATCTTTCTCATATTTCCTTCCATGTGGAAGTTTGACTGTTTTGAGTCAGTCCTGTTTTCAGTCCAGTTCTTGATTGCTGTCCGTTCTGTTGTTGTTGTTGTGTTTTCCAATATCATCAATCTCCCAACTGCTTAGACAAAAAGATCAAGGGGCATGCACAAGAAATACTTCCAAACTCAAGTAATTTGGCACTAGCATCCACAGCACTAGGTATACCATTTGTTTTTCCTGGGACTGTGTTACTTCACTCAGCATGATGTCCTCGTAGTCTCCAGCCATGTCTTGTTTAAGCTCACATATGTCGTCTTCTTTATTGCTGCATAGGAAACTCCATTTAGATGTTACCACATTTCTCTATCCACTCATCAGTTGAGGGCATTTGGGTTGTTCCAACTCCTGCTATTGTGAGAGAGCTGACAATAAATATGGCCTGCTTTATCTCTGTCTGGTGGGGTGAGTCTTGAGGGTAATGCCTAGGAGTGGTATGGCTGGTCGGGTGGCAAGTTCATTCCAAGTCTTCCAAGGGTTCTCCACAATGCTTTCCATAGTGGACTGCATGAGTTTACATTCCCACCAGCAGTGGATGTGTTTCTCCTTTCCCCACAACCTCTCCAGCACTTGGTATCATTTGTTTCCTTGATCCTAGCCAGTTTATTGCCAGTTGATATCTTAAAGGGTGTTTTTTGTATTTCCTTAATGATTAGTTGATGTTGAACACTTCTTACAGTGTTTCTCAGACATCTCTAATTCCTCACTGTGAAGTCTCTGTTAGCTCTTCTCCATCTATTGAGGGGTCATTTGTTTTCTTTCTTTCTTTGTTTTTTGAGTAGTTTATATATTCTGGAGAATCAATGCTTTGTCAGATGTTTCTGCAGTTTAAGGTTTCCTCCCCACTCTGTGGGATTTCTCTTCCATTCCTTGATTGTTTCTTTTGATGTACAGAAGCTTTGAGTTTAATAAGGTCCCATTGTTCAATGTGACCTTAATTCTTCACATCTGCTGTCTGATTAGGAAGTTCTTTCCCACGCCTATGTCTTGTAGTCTGCTGCCAACTTTTCTTCTCTACCTTCAGAGTTTGGGGTTCACATTGAGGTCTTTTATCCATTCTGGAGTTGACTTTTGTACAAAGCGGAGGGGTCAGGGGTCTAATTCATTCCTCTACAAGTGGTGATCCAGTTTTTTGCCAACACCACTGCTGATAGCAGGTGCTGTCTTTCTACTTTTGTGTCTCTCTTGGCCCTTGTCAAAATTAGATGTCTGAAATTGTATGGCTCAGGTTTGGATCTTCATTTTTGTCTTCACATTGGTCAACGGTCTGGGTTTTGTGCCAGTACCAGGCTGTTTTTATGACTATAGCTCTGTAGTGTATAGTTTGAAATCTTGTATATAATTGCCCCTGCATGTAGCTCTTTTCACTCAAGGTTATTTGTGCTATTCGGGGTCTTTGTCTTTTCCAAATGAATTTAGGACGGACTTTTTCCCAGCCTGGGAAGAAACTCTTGGGGATTTTGATTGGATTGCATTAAAACTATACAAGAGTTTTGTAGAATAGGACATTTTTACAATGTTAGTTTTCCCAATCCATGAGCATGGAGGTTTTCCATCTTCTGATGTCTTCTTCAATTTCTTTCTTGGTTTTAAAAAAAAAAATTTGTTGTAGAGATCTTTGGTGTCTCTTGGTTAGGTTCGTTCCTAGGTATTTTATGTTTTTGAGGCATTGTGGTGGGAAAGTTCTTCTTTGAATTCTTTCTCCAGTTGCTTGTTTTGGTGTAAAAGGAAAGGCCATTGATTTTTTTGAGGTTAATTTGTACCTGCCACTTTGCTGAATCTGTAATCATTCCTATGAGTTTTCTGGTGGGTTTTTAGCATCCCTTAAATAAACAATCATATCTGTCAGTAAATAGGGGGTAGTTGACCTTCCTCTTTTCCAATTAGTACTCTTTTAATTTCCTTTTCTTGCCTATTGCTCTAGCAAATGTTTAAGCACTATATTGAAGAAGAGTGGTGAGGCAGGGGGCAGCCTTGCCGAGTTCTCTACTTTAAAGGGAATGTTTCTGTCATTTCCCATTTAGGATGATATTGGCTGTGGGTTCCTGATATGGCTTTGATTACATTGAGGAATGATCCTGTCTATCCAATTCCCTCTAGGACTTTGACTGAAGGATACGAAAAGAAGAAAAAGGCTGAATTTTGTCAAAGGTTTTTCAGCATCAATTGAGATGATGGTGTGGTTTTTGTCTTTCATTCCATTTATGTTTTGATGATGTTTATTGATTTTCATATGTTGAACCATCCCTGCATTCTGGTATTGAAACCAACTTGGTCATGATGGATGATTGTGTGGTTTGAATGCGTGTCCGCCATAGGCTGTAAGTATTCAGACATGTCTCCAGTTGGTGGCACTGTTTTTGGAGGTCTTAGAAGGTGGCCATGTTGAGGAAGTATGTCACTGGGGGCAGGCTTTAAGAGTTTAACAACCTCGTGGTCTCCAGTCACCCTCTCTCTTGCTCCTTTGTCTCTTTTTGAGATATGGACCCTCAGCTTCCTGCTCCAGATCCAGCTGCCATCCTCCCACCACAATGGACTCTAATTCCCTGGGAACCGTCAATCGTAAGCTCAAATAAAAAAAAAAAAAAGTTCCTTGGTCATGGTGCTTTATCACAGCAACAGAAAAGTGACTATATCAGGGGCTGGAGAGATGGCCTAGCGGTTAAGAGCACCGTCTGCTCTTACAGAGGACCCGGGTTCGTCCCCAGCACCCACATGCAGCCGAACCGTCTGAAACCCAATCCAGGAGAACTCCAGCTCCAGGGGTAATCCAAGACCCTCTCTGACCTCCGCGGCATTGCACGACACAGGTGCACAGACTGCTGCAGGCAGACACTCATACAATACAGAAATAATAAAATTTATTAAAAATAAAAAAAAAAAAAAGTACTAATACAGATAATTTGGTACCAGAGAGTGGCTGTTGGCTGTGAAGAACCTGACCATGTGGATTGTTTGTAGAGAATGTGGAAGACTTTGGAACTTTGGGCTAGAAAAGCTTGTTGACTACTGTAAGCAGAGCTTAACAGGCCATTCTATGAAGACTGGAAGAAAGCATGGCTGCAAAAAATGTAGTTGCAGAGGAAAATAGAAGACTTAGGCGAACTGGATATTTGATGAGTGTCTGGCAGCAGTTTGCCCCAGCCCAAAGTGCTTGCCTTGATGGCTAAGTTGAAAAGCAATGGACTAATGTTCTTTGGCAGATGATATTTCAAGACAGCCTAATGTAGAAATGATGGGTGGCTTTTAATGGTGAATATTATACAGATCACAGTGAAGAAGAGCAGATGGGCAGAAAGAAATGCAGAATGTACAGTTTGGATTGAAAAGTACACTAGGAAGATTAAAGGTGTGCCAAGGCATGTGAAGGAGAGGCTCCCTTCATAAGGAGACTAAGAGATTAAGGAGAGCCTTGAGATTTACAAGTGAAACAAAAGAATCAGTTACCTTCAGGCAGAACCACACCCAGCTAATCCTTCAAAAAGTCCAGGGCAGAGAAAAAAATGTGGTTAAAGTAGGAGAGATTTCCATCCCGAACTTGCAGCCAGATTCAGCATTTCATTCACGTTGGTGCTGGCTTTAGAGGCATTGAAGTTTGCAAGAGTAAAGGGGTCATCAGTTCTTCCTCCACGTTTCAGAGTCTCCAAGGTCAGCAGAGTGCTCCAGGGTGTCCTGAATAAAGAAGGCCCTGATAGGCCATTGTGTGAAGCTGTGAATGTGAAGCCTGGTTGCAGTGGACCCCAAGAAGACTTTTGAGATGCCAGACCTGTGAGCTATTTGCCAAGGAGAGCTGCATACAGGGTAGTGTCCAGCCAAGAAGAGATGTATGTTGCAAGCAAATGTGGAAGAGCTGAGCCATCTAAGCCCTTTGGAAGTCAAGTCCCAGAAGTTGCATGTGGTGCTACTGGACTTGGCGTTTGTACCTGCTGGTTTTCGGTCTTGTTTCGGTCCGTATTTCCTGCACTATGCCTCTATTGCCTCCCTTTTGGAATGGGAAATGTGTATTCGTTCCACTGTCATTGGGAGTATGTAATTTGTTTTTTGATTTAAGGGCTTACAGTTAAGAGATTGGCCTGAGTCTCAGAAGAGACTTGGACTGTAGACTTTTGAATGGCATTGAAACTGGTAAAGACTATGGGGACTTTTAAGGTTGGACTAAATGCATTTTGCATTTTATATGGTCAGGAGCCTATGGGGGCCAAGGAGTGGAATGTGGTGGTTTGAATGAGTGTCCCCCATAGGCTGTAAGTATTCAGACATTTGTCTTCAGTTGATGGCACTGTTTTTGGAGGTCTTAGAAGGTGTGGCCGTATTAGAGGAAGTATGTCACTGGGGGCAGGCTTAGTGAGTTTAACAAGCCTCGTGGTCTACAGTCGTCCTCTCTCTGCTTCCTGTGCTCTTTGCGAGACGTGACCCTCGGCTTCCTGCTCCAGCTCCAGCCTCCATGCTTCCCACCACAATGGACTCTAATTCTCTGGACCCGTCAATCATAAGCTCAAATAAACTCTTCCTTTTATAAGTTCCTTGGTCATGGTGCTTTATCACAGCAACAGAAAAGTGACTAATACAATGATCTTCTTGATGTGGGTCTGTATGTGATTTGCCAGTATCCTGTTTAGAATTTTGGCATCTGTGTTCATTAGGAGATGGGTCTATAATTCTCCATTTTAGTTGTATCTTTACCTGGTTTTGGTAATAAAGTGATGCTGGCTTCATGGAATGAATTTGGGAGAAATCCCTCTGTTTGTATCCTTCTAAACAATTTCAGTGAAAATGGTTGTAGGTCTTTTTGAAATGTTTTATAGAATTCTGCCGTGAAACCATCTGGGCCTGGGCTTTTATTTAGTTGGGAGGTTTCTCATTACATCTTCAATTTCTTCATGTATTATGGGTCTGTTTAAGCTGTCGATCTCTTCTTGGTTGAGCTTTGGTGATTCCCAGGATTTCAGATATTCATCTATTTCTTCTAGGTTTTCAAACTTGGTAGAGTACAGATTTTAGAAGTATTCCCGTATGATTTTCTGGATCTTTTCTTTATCTGTTGTGATGTTCCCCTTTCATCACGAATACTGTTGATTTGGAGTTGACCCATTCATTATTCAAGAGTGTGTTGTTTAGTCTCCATGTGTTCTTGTAGGCAGCAGGGCTTATCCTGGTGTTGATATTGAGCTTTATTGCACTGTGGTCTGATAGAATGCATGAAATTATTTCAATATTTTTGTATTTGTGGAGGTTTCTTCTGTGTCCCAGTATGTGGTCGATTTTGGAGAATGTTCCATGGGGTGCTGAGTAGAAAGTGTATTCTCTGGTATTAGGGTGGAATATTCGGTAGAGGTCTATGAGGTCCATTTAGTGTATCATATAGTTCAGTTCAGATGTCTCTCTGTTTACTCTTTGTCCTGTTGACCTATCCAAAGGACTCAGTGGGGTATTGAAATCCCCTACTATGAGTGTACTGGGGTTAGTTTGTGACTTGTGGTCCTCGAGAATTGTCTTTATAAAGTTTGGGGCACCAGAGTTTGGGGCATATATAGTCATAATTGTGAAATCTTCTTGGCGAATTGTTCCTTTGATGAAAATGTAATGGCCTTCTTTGTCTCTTCTGATTTCTTTTACTTTGAAGTCTATTTTAATAGTCTGATATTAAAATAGCAACACCTGCTTTCTTTTTGGTACCATTTGCTTGGAATACTTTTTTCCATCCTTTCACTTTAAGGTGGTGCCTGTCCTTGAAGGTAAGATGTGTTTCTTGTAGACAGCATAGTGATGGGTTCTGTTTCCTAATCCAATCTCCCAGTCTACTTCTTTTGATTGGGAAATTTAGTCCATTAATATTTAAGGTTATGACTGATAGGTTTATGTTGCTTCCTTATTATCCATTTGCGGTTTTTGTTTAGGTTTCTATTTCTGCAGTTATGCTTTTATTGATTTATCTTTCTAGGTGCCTGGGGATGGTTGCTCCTTTCTTCTGTCCTTTGAATTGCTTCAAATATTCTCTGAAGGGTTGCTTGTCTGGACATGTATTCTTTCATCTTGTTTATGTCGTGGAAGGTTTTTCTCTCTCCTTCAACTATAATCGACATTTTTGCTGGGTATAGTAACCTAGGTTGGCATCTATTGTCCTTTAACACTGAGAATGCTTTGCTCCATGTTTTTCTTGCTTTCATACTTGCATTGAGAAGTCAGTTGTAATTCTGATAGGTTTCCCCTTATAGGTCACTTCTTGTTTTTCTCTTGTGGCTTTAAGGATTTTGTCTTTGTTTTGGGTGTCTAGCATTTTAACTATGATGTGTTGTGGAGAGTTTCTTTTCTGATCTTGTCTGTTTGGAGTTATATGTGCTTCTTGTATTTGTATTGGTTTGTCTTTTTTTATTTTGGGGAAATTTTCGTCTATTATTCTGTTGAAACTCTGATCAATACCATTCTCTTGGGATTCTTCTCCTTCCTCTATGATGTGGAGGTGTTGTCTCTTCTTTGTGTTCCTGGCATATGGACTTCTCCTTGCCTTCCTGCGCTTCAGCTGGTCTTGCGAGATCTCCGTATTCTGCCATCTTATTTACACACAACCTGACAGGAAAATATTATAAATGTACTTGTTAAACTAAGGAAAAAAAGTAAATCGTCAATACTTTCTCAGCAGAAAGCATGGTTGCTGAGAGCTTTCCAATCACTCAGAACCTTGTGAGATGTATTTTCTGAGGGAAACATCCTTGCATTAAGTGTCTTCAGGGGTCCACAGGACACTACCCACTGTAACTGACTCACCTTCCAGACTGCCTGATGTGACTTCGTCCTTCCTTCTACCATCTTCAGTAGCTATAGGCTAATGGTCCCCAGCATTCTCCGTGGTGTGTGGCAGTTGCTGGGTGACATTCCCATGAAAAATGGACTCTGGTATTCCTAAGTGACCGATCCAGAAAGTCACAACTTGAGCAAGATCTTTGCATTGGAGATAATTTTTCTAATAAGAAGAGATATAAAATAAACACAGAAACAAGGAAAATGACAGTAGGACTCATGATGGCTAAGTACCTTGGGGTGGTGTTGATAAGAAAGCAGGGCAAGGAGCTGGAGGGATGGCCCAGCGGTCAAGAGCACTGCTTGCTCTTTAGAAGACTCAGGTTTGGTTCCCTGCACCCACATGGTGGCTAACAACCATCTGTAACCCCAGCTCCAGGTGATCTGATGCCCTCTTTTGGCTTCAGTGGGCAAGATATGCATGCCTTTACATCATGCAGGGAAAAATACTCATAGACATAAAATAAAAATAAATAAGTAAATACTATTTAAACTGAATTTCAAAAATTTCATATGATGTATTGTAATGATATTTAGACCTCACCTCTCCCTGGACTCCTCTTAAACCTCCTCATCCAATGTCATATACTCTGCCATATATTAAGGCCTATCAAATCAAATTTGTGTCCCAAAACGCCCTGTGGTATGGGTCCATAGGCTGGAGCCCAGTTAACCTATCTAGTTTCACATCTATAAAGAGAACCAACTCTGCCTCTCCCAGCAGCTCTCCATTTCAGGTAGTTCCTCAGCTAAGCTTGGGGCCCTGTACCTCCTTCCCCACTGCTATGCTGAACGTTTCGTCTGGCTTGATCTCAGGTGGGTCTTGTGCATGTTGTCACCATTGCTGTGAGTTCAAATAAGCAACCGCTCAGCTGTCTGGACAACTCAGTTTCCCTGTGGTCATCCTATGGCTCTTAGAATATGTCAGTCCCCCTTCTAGAGTGATCCCTGAGCCCTGGGTGTCAGAGGCTTGATATAGGTGTCCTATTCAGGGATAAGCACTCTGTAGTCTCTTATTCTCACATCCCTAGACAAATGTAATTGCTTACTTTATGCTAAATATGGATCCTTACATTTACAGACAAGTATACCAGTTACAACTCATCACAGAAGCTTCTTTTTGCAACAGATGCAGACTATTTCAGAATTCTACAATTGATCACACACAGAAAATAGTGTTGTGAGATGCACAGCTCTAAATCACACATTTTTCACTACAACCTCTATTATTTCACTATTCACCTGAGGCTCACAGAACATAGTGGAACTGGAGGTAGAGATAATGTTAACACATCTCTCAGCCCTCAGCAGGGAGCTTCCTTATGCAAGAGAAAGCAGGAAGCACAGACGGCCATGAAGGCCAAGGCACAGAGAATAAGAAACTCTAAAGTGTGGGACTCATATTAAGCCTCACCCATTTAAGGACCATTGTGGAAGAGGGACCAGGAAGATTGTAAACCCCAGGGTGATGCACAGCTATAAGGACACAGAGTCTTCCGGGCTTCTGGGAACTTGCTCATATGAACTTACAGCAGTGATTACTGCATGGACAAGACCCATGCAAACTCAATCAGACAAAAAACCAGTTTAGAGCTGGGAAATGGGCAGGAAGTGCCAACCTTAGCCAAGGAACTATTGGCAGCTGATCACTACCAAGGGTGTGGGAAAGTCCAACTTTATATAGGTTAAACAGGCTGCAGTGGAATACCTCACACCAAGGGACATCAGGATTGCAACTTGACTTGGTAGACCTTAACATACATGACAGAATGCATAAAATCTTAGCACTTGGGAGGAAGAGGCAGGTGAATCTCTGTGAGTTCGAGGATAGCCTGGTCTACAGAGTGAGTTCCAGGACAGCTGGGGCTACAGGGAGACCCTTTCTCAAAAATACCAAAAAAAAAAAGATGTATGAATGCACAATCTAATAAAAATATACATTGAAAAAAATTATAAAATGCAGAAGTCTTATTAGCACAAACACAAAAATCAGAATAAAAAGACAGGGCAGTGGAGTGTCTTACCATCAAAGGGTCAGAGAGGCTGGGATTAATGGAAGCTTTTGAACAGAGACTGATGGAAAAGGAAGGTATGCAGGAAAAGAACATTCCAGAGAATGCAGCCAGTATGAAGCCCCTCAGTTAGCCCATGAATTAGACAAAAGGTAATAGAAGAGATAATACAAATAGTATGAGCTTGGACACAGAATATACTAAAGCTGTTAAAAATCATTCAAAGGGATTAGAATGTCTTCTTACAAGGGAAAGTGAATTTACATGAATATTCTAAGTGAAAGGTTGACCTCATAATAAGCCCAGATTTTTAAAGCCTGCAATCCCAAAGTAATATTGATATGGAGAACAAATGCACACTACTGAAAGACTGTATCACACAAATGTGAAGGGAATGTTAGAGATTTCACCCGCATTATCAGCTCTTTGATACGGTCATGGTAATTTCTGTATTTTACTAACATGCATTGATAACTGGGGTTGGTAAAATGGAGCCTTGGGCTAAATCTGGTCTGCCATCTGTTTTTGTATTGCCCACTAGCTAAGAATGGTTTTTACATTTTTAAATGATTGGAGAGAGGAAAAAAATAGAAGAATGAGTGATATTTCATGATATAGAAATTTTATCCAATTCAAATTTCACTGCTTTTAAAGATTAAGTTGGAACCCAGCCACTCGTGTTTATTTACTGTGGTCTGTGGTTGCTTTAGTGCTACAAAGCAGAGATGAGTTGTTGTGACAGACTGTATGGCTCACAAAGCCTGGAATATCTACTCAGTGCTGACTCCTGGCTCAGAGCCTCTCTCATATAGTGCAGGCACCGAGGCACTGCGTGCTGCTAACCTTGCCTTTTAGAGGCAGCTTTATGGAGAAAGAATTCACATATGATTAAAAAAAAAAAACACCCATTTTAACTCCCAACTCAGAGAGTTTTGACAAATGTGACAGTCATGTAATCGCCATCAAAATAAATACACAGAATATTTTCATTGCTACAAGATTTGCCTCATGACTCTTTGCAGATAATTCCTCCCTGATCCTTAGCAACATACACAGAATATAGAATACAGTGGAAACATGTAAGGCTGTAATAGTAGACTCATGTTGGGTACAACTTCTTTAACTTAGCATGATGCAATGATAGAATGTGCATCACTCATTCCTTTTCATTGCTGAGTGCTATTCTATTACGTGGATATACCACAATTTGTGTGCCTGCTTCTGTGTTGATGAACACTTTTGGTCATTTCTAGTTTGCAGTTCTTATTAACAAAGCTGAAATGAGTATTTGGGTATAAGTTTTTGTATAGACACATATTATCATTTCTGTTGGATAGATATCTAGGAATGAAATTATTCAGTCAGGTAAGAGTATGCATCCAAACTTACCTTCAAGATGACTGTATGGTATTGAGTTCTTAGTGACAGTGTGTGGGAGTGGCAGATACTCCATACTTTGTCAATGTTTATATCATCAGTCTTTAAATTTTAGTCTTTCCCGTGAGTACATAATGGTATATCATTTGGATTTTGAGTTGCATTTCTCTAACAACTATTTTTTGAAAATCATTGCTCATGTGTTTGTTTGTTTTCCTTATAGTTATGCAACACTTAACAACTGTGCTGCGAGGTCACTTCACTGTGGTCACATAGAGTGTGAGCACCACAGAGTGTCTTCTTTACACACTACTATAATATCACTATGCAGCACAACCTTATGGGATCATCATTTCCTGCAAACATTTGGCACCTGATTGCCTTTTTAAGTGGAAGTCTAGTTCTTTTGCCAAATGTTTTACTTGGCTTGTTGCTTCTATTTGATGAATTGAAAGAATTCTTTATGGGTTCTGAATAGAAGGCCTTTAGTGATGTATCTTGGTTTTTTCATTTTTTTAAAAGATAAAACCATACTTTATTTTACATATAGAAATACAGCTTACATATTAAATGACACTATCATAAAATGATTTTATAGTTAAAAAATTTTATTGTATTTCTGTGTATGTCATACAGAATATCTCGATCAATCTTAATTACCTTTATACCCCCTTCCCCACAGTTCCTCCTACACTGGAATTCATATACTCTGTCATTTGTGTTAAGGCCTATTGTTTCAATTTAGTGTCTCTAGATGTTTCTCAGGGAAAGTTCATTCACTGAAGTCTAGTGAGCCTATCCAGAGTCCCTTGTTTTAAGGAGATCAGTTCTTCCTCACTGAACAGTAATCAGCTGCCAATATTTCTTCAGCTAAGATTGGGTTCTGCTGCCCATTTCTCTAGTTCCAGCTTGGTTTTTCTCTGCTTGAGTTTACACAGGTCTTGTGCATGCTGACACCATTGCTGTAGGTTCCCAGGAGCTTATAGGACTCTATTTCCATGTGGTCAGGCACCTCCTCCCTGGCTCTTACATTCTTTCTGCTCCTTCTTCCACCTTGTCCCCTGAGCTCTGAGTGAATGAAGCTTAACACAGGAGTCCTGTCCAAGGACCCATACTCTGCAGACTCCTAATTTCCACGCTTTGGCCACTCGTGACCTTTTGTGTTTCTGGCCCTCTGTTCCATGAGGGAGCTTCATTCATGAAAGTCGAGAGGTTCGTTAGTGTCCTCTATACCCCTTGTTCTATGTTGCATGAGCCTTGGGTGTAGAGGTTGTATTGTAGATGTGCCAATTAGGCTTGGAAAATTCACAGACGATGTCTGTGTGTGACCAGTTGTGGTGCTCTGTAATAGTCTCTGGTGAAAAAGAAGCTTGCTTTGATTGAGTGGTGACTGGGATACTTGACTGTAAATATAAGGATACATATTTTGCACTCAGTAAGAAATTACATTAGTCTAGGGATGTGACAGCTTTGGGGATTCCTCTAAGATCTATGACATCTCCATCCGTGTGTATTTGGCTCTGTTTATAGTACCACACATGAGTTTCTTCCCATTGAGTGGGCTTTAAATCCAATTAGGTAGCTGTTGCTTGCCCCCAAGATAAAAGTGCCACTACTGCACAAATGTTGTATGTTGTGCTGGTCATTGATGTGGTTATTTGGTCTGAAAGTTGGTGTTGGACCATCGATTGATGTTCTCCGTTAGCAGCTTGGGTCGTGCTCTCCAAACCTATGAGAGCTGGCCTTCGGGGAAGTGGCATCCAGGTCAGTTCCAGCTCCATTGCTCCAAATCTCATCCCCAAAGTATGTCCTGCCTTCAACAGTAGGGTCTTACCTTCAAGGGAGGCAATCAAGGGCTGCGGCAATAGCCTGTGTCATTTTGGGAGTCTCTTGGACTACCCTGGCCAACAACTCAAAGGAAGGTTTCTCCTGCCTGGTGCTGTTTCTTGTTATGTAGCCTTCAGTTTTGTATATGGACTCATGTAGAGATATTGGATGTGTAATTTGTCATTAGGCTGTTAGAATAATATTATTTCCTCTGTTTTGTTTTTTACACTAGCAAGGCATTATTCATCTCTCCTTTCTCCCTGACTAGCCCTCCCTCCATGCCCTCCCCATTTAAAGTGTCCCCATTTTCCCCATTTCTCCTTTGATAATGTGAGTCTCCTATGGTCCCACCTCTCTTGAGTTCCTTTTTCCCATCCCCAAATTTCCTTGTATAACTCTCCCTCCCCCTCCCACTTAGGTACCCCTATTTTATTAATGTCTTTCTTAGTCACCTGTCTCTTTCTGTTCCTCTCTCAGGCACCTTCTTTCCCTTTACCTCCCTGGTTCCTTTCCATTTTCCTGGCTCCTGCAGTTACATAAGGATACATACCCACATATAAGGATTTGGTGCTAGGTTCCACCAATGAGGGAGCACATATGTTATTTATTTTTCTGAGTCTGTGTTATTTCACTTAGCACAAGTGTTTCTAGTTCCATCCATTTGCCTACAAAATTTCATCTGTTTGTTTGTTTGTTTTTTACCTCTGAGTAGAACTCCATTGTGAAAATGTACCACATTTTCATTATCCACTCATCAGTTGAGGGACACTTAGGTTGCTTCCATCTCTTAGCTTTATGAAAAGAACAACAACAAACGTAAAGGTACAATTATCTCTGCAATAGGAGAAGTCCTTTGTATATATGCCAAGGAGCAGTAAAACCAGGTCAAATGATAGGTTCATTTTTAGTTTTTTTAAGAGTTCTCCACACTGCTTTCCACAGTGGTTGCATGAGTTTGCAATCCCACCAGCAGTGAATGAGCATTCCCCTTTCCCCACATCCTCTCCAGCATTTGGTAACACTTGTTCTCTTGATCTTAGCCTGTCTGACTGGGGTAAGATGAAATCTTAAAGTGATTCTAATTTGTATTTACCTTATGACTAATGATGTTTAACATTTTTAAGGTGTTTCTTACCCATATTTATTATTTCTTCTTTTGAGAGCTCTCTGTTCAGATCCTTAGCCCATCTTTTAAGTGGATCATTTGTTTTTTTGATTCTTTGTCTTTTGAGTTCTTTATATATTCTGGATGTTAAACCTCTGTCAGATGTGTTGCTGATGAAGATTTTCTCCCACTCTGTGTGTTTCTCTCTTCACTTCCTTGGTTGTTTCTGTTGTTGTACAGAAGCTTTTTAGTTTAATGAGTTCCCACTTGTTGATCTTAATTCCTAAGCAGTTGATGTTTAATTTAGAAAGTCCTTTCCTACACCTATATCTTATAGGTTGCTGCCGATGTTTTTTTCTAACAGTTTCAAAGTTTCAGGTTTCACTTTGAGGTCTTCGATCCATTTGGAGTTGACTTTTTGTGTAAAGTGAAAGATAAGGGTCTTGTTTCATTTGGCTACAGGTGGCGATCCAGTTTTGCCAGCATCATTTGATGAAGATTCTACTTTTCCTCCAGTGAGTGTTCTTGGCTCTCTTCAAATATCAGGTGGCTGAAATTGCATTTATTCATGTTTGGGTTTTCAATTATGTTCCATTGATCTACAAGTCTTTTTTTGCCAGTACCATGCTATTTTTATGACAATAGCACTGTAATATAGTTTAAAATTTGGTATAGTAATCCCTCCTGCATTGCTTTTTGTGCTCAGGGTTACTTTGGCTACCTGGGGTCTTTTGTGCTTCCACATGAATTTTAGGATATTTTTCTAATTCTGTGAAGAATGTCATGGGGATTTTGAGTGGGATTGCATTGAATCTATATATTGCTTTTGGTAGAATGGTCCTTTTCATAATATTCATTCTTCCAATATATGAGCATGGGAAGTCCTTCCATCTTCTGGTGTCTTCCTCAAGTTCTTTCTTTAAAGATTTAAAATTTCATTGTAGAGATCATTAATGTCTTTGGTCAAGTTTATTCCAATTTTTTTTGAGGTTATGGGGAATGGAAGGGTTTCCATGTACTCTTTCTCAAATTGCTTGTTATTGGTATATAGGAATTCTATTGATTTTTGTAGATTAATTTTATAACCTGTCACTTTGCTGAAAGTGTTAATCATTTCTAAGAGCTTTCTAGTGGAATTTTTGGCATCTCTTAGGTATAATATATCATCTCCAAAAAGGGATAATTTGACCTCTTCTTTTCCAATTAGTGCTCCTTTAATTTCTTTCTCTTATCTTATGGCTTTAGCAAGAGTTTCAAGTACTATTAAAAAAGAGTGGTGATAGTGGACAGTCTTGTGTGGTTCCTGATTTTAAGGGGAATACTTCCAGTTATTCTCTATTTAGAATGGTATTTTCTCTAGGTTTGTTGTATATAGCTCGCATTATTTTGAGGTATGTTCCCCCCAGGCCAATTCCCTTTAGGACTTTTAATATAAATGCATGATGAATTTTATCACAAGCCTTTTCTGTGTCTATTGAAATAACCATGTGATTTTTGTCTTTGAGTCCATTTATATGATTTATGATATTTATTGACTTACATATATTGAGCCATCCCTGCATCTTTGGAATAAAGCCAACTTGATCAAGGTGGGTGATCTTTTTGGTGTGTGCTTTTATACAGTTTGCAAGTCTTTTGTTGAGAATTTATGTTCATTAAGGATATGGGTCTATAGTTTTCTATTTTGGTTTTATCTTTACCTGGTTTTGGTATTAGAGTGATGCCGGCTCCAGAGAAGGAATTCGGGAGTTCTTTCTCCATCTGTTTCTATCTTTTTGAATAATTTAAGTAATATTATTTTAGATCCTCTTTAAATGTCTGGTAGAATTCTGCCATAAATCCATCTGGGCCTGGGCTTTTTTTCGTTGGAAGGTTTTGCACTAATGTTTCAATTTCCTTATATGTTATAGTTCTGTTTAAGTGGTTGTTTTCTCCTTGGTTTAGCTTTGATGATTCCAGTGATTTTAGATATACATCCATTTCTTTTAGGTTTTCAAATTTAATAGAGTATAGGTTTTTAAAGTATTCTCTTACAATGTTCTGGATCTTTTTGTTGTCTGTTGTGGTATTTCCCCTTTGCTCTTCAATATTGTTGATTTGGAGTTAATCTTTCTTTGGTTAACTGGGCTAAGGGTCTGTTTATCTTGCTTATTTTTTCAAAGAATGAGCTTTTGGACTCATTAATTCCTTATTTTCTTCTTATTTCATTAATTTCTACTCTGATGTTTGTTATTTCTTATCTGCTGGGTTTGGGTTTCATTTGTTGTTGCCTTTCAAGGGTCTTGAGTTGGAATATTAAGTCATTTATCTGTGTATTTTTTTTAATGTAGGCACTTAGAGCTATAAACTGCCCTCTTAGGACTGCTTTAAAGTGTCCCAGAGGTTTTGTTATGTTGTGTTGTGTTTTCCTTTTAATTTAATTCCAGGAACACTTTTATTTCTTAATTTCTCTTTTGACGCATTCATCATTCAGGAGTGTGTTATTTAATCTCCATGCATGTGTTCGTGTAGATATTGGGGCTTCTTCTGGTGTTGATATTAAGCATTATTGCATTGTGGTCTGATAGAATGCCTGGAATTATTTCAATTTTTTTGTATTTGTTGAGATTTGTTTTGTGCCCCAGTATGTGGTCGATTTTGGAGAAGTTTCCAGGGGGTGCTGAATAGAAAGCATATTCTTCAGCGTTTGGGCGGAATATTAGGTAGATGTCTGTTAAGTCCATTTGATATATGGTATTGTTTAATTCAGGGGTCTCTCTGTGTATTCTTTGTCTAGTTGCCTTGTCTGATGGAGGCAGTGGGGTATTGAAGTCCCCTAATAGTAGTGAGTTGGGATTAATCTGTGCCTTAAAGTTCTGTAGTATTGTATTTATGAAGTTGGATGCACCAGAGTTTGGTGAATATATGTTTATGATGGATTTTGTTTTTTTTTTAATTTTTAAATTTTTTTGGGGGGGGTCTTTTTGAGACAGGGTCTCCCTGTAGCCCCAGCTGTCCTGGAATGCGCTCTGTAGACCAGGCTGACCTTGAACTCACAAAGATCCGCCTGCCTCTGCCTCCCAAGTGCTAGGATTAAAGGTGTGCGCCACCCACCATCAGCACCAGCTACACCTCACCTGCCTGGAAATACTGTGCAGCAGAGGCAGCCATGTGCCTGTATATCCCAAATCTAATTGGTTGTTGGCTCTCTCCTTGGAGGAATAACCCATGGCTGATGCCACAAGCCTACATCCTCTACAGGTTAGGAGATGTCATAAGCCACAGTAAGACCCTGTTATATTTATCAGGGGGTAAAAATGTAATTCATGAATTAACATATCATCCAAACATATGTGTCTATGCCAAAGTAACCTACCATAACTATTAGTGCTGCTTAAATACCTATATATCTAATTGCTTGTGCTTCATTAGTAGGATCGAAAGGTTACTCCTGAACAAACTGTCAGCCCATGAAAGGAAACAGCCAGAATTGACCAGAATCCAAGTCAACAGCTCCAGAGAGAGAGGACAGTTTTACTTCTCATCCACCTGTGCCCCTTTTCTAAGCCTAGGGAACAATCTGCGGAAGAGGGGGCGTGGTAGAATGTAAAGGCTGCAATGCGATATTTGGGGTGAGACGATTTGAGAACTAAGAGCGATGGTAAGCTAAATGACACTCATTTGTAATCAACTTATTTTGAACAACAAACCTGTCAAACCCCCACTGAATGGGTGGTAATAGTGGAGGGGTTTGGGGTCACAACATTCTGGAATATTAGGTGTTTGTGCCGAAAGGATGCTTATACTCAGATGTATCACTTATGAGCTAAAAAAATTGAAAAGAAAAAAAAAAACATGAGAGAAGATGAGAGGACAGTTATGGCCGAGGATACATGATGCTGGGATTGGGGTGGGGGTGGGGGGGGGAAGGTGGAACAGAAGGAAAAGGAGGTTAGCGGGGTATGAGGATGGGAACGCAGTTAGTCTAAAGTTGTTAAAAATTAGGACAACCCATGCCAAGCCCAAAAGGTCAAATAAAAATTAAAAAAAAAAACAGCGTTAAAATAAAAAAAAATGATGAAGAGCAAAAATAAAGGTTGGTGCGGCGCGGACGGGAAAGAATGGAAGACACACAATAGATGGGAAGGTTTGGTTTGTTTTAGAGATATTGTGTTTTGATTTTGTTTTCCAGCGTAATTTATGATTATTTATTAATAAGGGTGTAACGACATCTAGGACCCATGTCCAGCACTCATTCCCCCACCAAACAAAAAACACCAACGCGAAAGATCTGCGGAAAGGAGGGGCATTTCGGCAAACATTCTGGTATCCATCTCTTATGATGTCATAACAATAATTTCCATGGGGAAGGGTGACTGTTATAAGTGAGAGACGAGAAATAGTCAGGGTGTTTGCAAAGTCAGGTTTCGTGGTTCCTTTGATGCAAGTGTTTTTCTGTTGTTAAGGTTTTTGTTTTTTTCAAAATGCAATTAATGCCAACTGCTTTGTAAAGAAAGCTCAGGGGGCCCCCCACAAGAAATACTTAACAGAAAGCTGGTAAGTGTGGGCATAAGAAAAAGGACATCTAGCAAAATGGCCAAGGGATGGAGCGTTTGTTGTTTTTTCTGGGACGTGTTTAAACGGTCAGCTCGCAGCATTGAATGTCCTCGTAGCTCCATCCATTTGATCCTAATCAGGGGCTCGTGATGTCAGGATACGTTCTTTCTACTGCTGTAGTGTCATAGAATTCCATTGTGTAGACTGTACCAGACATTCCTTATCGCAACATGAAAAAACTGCGGTCAGTTGGAGGGGCATGATAGGTTGTTCCAGACTCACTGCTATTTGTGAAGAGAGACTGAAATAAACATGGTCCGTGCATGTTCTCTGTGGTGGCGTAAGTCTTGAGGGTACATGCCCGGCAGTGGTATGAGCTGGGTCGGGGTGGCAAGTTCATTCCAAGTCCTTCAAGGGTTTTCTCACACTGCTTTCCAAGTGTTGCTATAGAGTTTACATTCCCACAACCTGATCAGTCGGAGTGGAATGGTGTTCCCCTTACCTTTTTGTTTTGTTATTTTTTTTAATTTGTATTTATATTAAAAAAAAAAAAATAAATTAATTACATAATCAAAGAATCTAAGACCGCGGGTGAGTTCCCTGCTAAGAAGGTTCTCCCCACTCGAGAACCGAGGGAGGAAGAGGAAACGAACCAATGGTCGGAGAGCATCGGTATTCTGCCAACATAGCTTTCGAATCTCTTAGTCTTTTCTCAAATATTTTTCCATGGGGAACAAGTTGACTGTTTTGGTAAGCAGAGTTCACTGTTGTCAGTCAGTATCTTTGATGCAGATTCGATTTTTTTCTTGTTGTTGTTTCCAAAATGAACTAGCCAACTCTTTGTAGTCAGGAAGGACTCAGAAGGGGGGCCGCTACACAATAGAAATGACCTTACGAGCTGGTAAGAAGTTGAGCACTAAAAAACAGTCGCACAGATGGAGGTCAACATGGTACGATTTTGTTTATTGGTCTGAGGACTGGGTGTTACTCTCACTCAGCGTTCATGATTCCTCTAGTCCAGCCATTTTCCTCAGAAAGCTCGTGCATTCGTCTGTTTTCTTAACTGCTGCAGTAGAACGTCCATTGTGTAAGTGTAACCCAATTTTCCTATATCCATTCGTCAGATATGAGGGGCATATTTAGGTTTGTTCCAGCTCTTTGCTATTTGAAAGAGCTGAAATAAACATGGCCGTGAAGCATGATCTCTCTGTGGTGGCGTAAGTCTTGAGGTACAGTGCCCAGAGTGTATGGCTGGGTCGGGTATGCAAGTTCATTGCCAATTCTTCAAAGGTGTTTCTCCACACTGCTTTCCATAGTATGGCTGTACAAGTTTACATTCCCACCAGCAGTGGATGAGTGTTCCCCTTGTCCACACACCAACCTCTCCAGCACTTGGTATCATTTGTTTCTCTGAGAATCCTAGCCAGTCTTACGGAGTAATATATATCTTAAAGTGGTTTGATTGCATTTCCTTTCCTTAATGATTAGTGATGTTGAGCAGTCTTGAGGTGTTTCTCAGACATCTCTAATTCCCCTGCGCTTGTGAAAGTCTCTGTTCAGTTCTTTGCTCCATCTATTGAGCGGGGTCGTTTGTTTTTCTTTTTTCTTCTTTGTTTTTTGAGTAGTTATATAATTCTGGAAATCAATGCTTTGTCAATGTATCTGCAGTAAGGTTTCCTCCCACTCTGTGGGATTTCCTTCACTTCCTTGATTGTTTCTTTTGCTGACAGAAACTTTGGAGTTTGATAGGTCCCATTTGTCAATGGTCGACCTTGAATTCTTCTGTGCAGTTGCTGTTGTGATTTAGAAAGTTTTCCTGCCTTGTCTTGTAGTCTGCTGCCACTTTTTCTTCTTCACCTTCAGAGTTTGGGGTTTCACGTTGAGGTCTTTAATCCATCTGGAGTTGACTTTTGACAGGCGAGAGAGGTAGGGGTTTAATGTCCATTCTTCTACAGGTGGTTGACCATTTTTGCAACACCAGTTGCTAAGATGCTGTCTTTCTCCATTGTGTTTCTTGGCCCCTCGTCAAATATAGATGGCTGAAATTTTTGTGCTCAGATTTGGATCTCGGTTTTGTTCCATTGGTAAACAAGTCTGTTTTTGGCCAGTACCAGGCTGTGTTTTATGACTATAGCCCGTAGCATAGTTTAAAATCTGGGATAGAGATCCCTTCCTGTGTACTCTTTTCACTCAGGATTGATTTGGCTATTCGGGGGTCTTTTGTTTTCCAAATGAATTAAGACTTTGTTCTCCAAGCTGTAAAGAAACTCTTGGGGATTTTGATTTGGATTGCATTAAATCTATACAAGAGTTTGGGTAAAATGGGACATTTTACAATGTTAATTTTCCCAATCCATGAGCATGGGAGGTTTTTCCACTTCTGAGGTCTTCTTCAATCTTTCTTTAAGGGTTTAAAATTTTTGTTGTAGAGGTCTTTGGTGTCTTGGTGGTAGGTTTTCCAGGTATCTTATTGTTTTTGAGGCTATTTGGAGTGGGAAGGTCTCTTTGAATTCTTTCTCCCAGTTGCGTGTTCTTGGTGTAAAGAAAGAGGGCCATTGATTTTCTAAGGTTAATTTTGTATCCTGCCACTTTGCTGAAGCTGTTAATCGTTTCTAAGGAGTTTTCTGGTGGAGTTTTTTTGCATATCTTAAGTAAACAA
>VZQC01009304.1:169674-191741 GCA_009823505.1 Rhizomys pruinosus
CGATTGGGGGTAAAGTGAAAATACAGCGATGTAGTCTGGACACTCATTTGATCAACTTGATTGAACAAACAACCTGTCAAACCCCACTGAATGGTGTGACTGTGGGGGTTTGGGCACAACAGTCTCTGGATTGGTTTTGCACGAAGGATGCTATACTCATGGATTATCACTTATAGCTTAAAAATGAAAAAAAAAAAAAAACATGAAAAGATGAAGGACAGTTTGGCCGAATACATGATCTGGGATGGGGTTGGGGTTGTGGGGAAGGAAAGGGAAATGCCTGAACTGAATTTGGAAAATGATGTACAAAATGCACAAACCATCAATAAAAATTAAAAAAAAAAACAGCTTAAAAAATAAAAAAAAAATAAAAAAAATAAGGTGTGCGCCCACATGACCGATGGATTTTGTTTTTTTTTGTTTTTTTTTTTTTTCACATAAATTTATTTATTTATTTTAACAAAATCTAGACCCGTGTCCCAACACTATCCCCCCACCCCAACAGAGCTCGTGGCATTTGCCAAACATGCTTTCCATCTCTTCTTTCCAATATTTTCCATGGGGAAGTGACTGTTTTGAGCAGAAGTTCACTGTTTCCGTCAGTTCTTTGATGCCAGTGTTTTCTGTTGTTTGTTGTGTGTTTTCCAAAATGCAATTAGCCCAACTGCTTTGTACAAAGCTCAGGGGGCCCCACACAAGAAATACTTAAAACTGGGTAATTGGCACTAGCATCCACAGATGCATCTTTGTTTTTTCTGGGACTGTGTTACTTCACTCAGCATGATGTCCTCTAGCTCCAGCCATTTTCTGCAAAGCTCGTGATGTGTCTTTCTTTACTGCTGCATAGAATTCCATTGTGTAGTAGATGTACCACATTCTTTATCCATCGTCAGTTGAGGGGCATTTAGGTTGTTCCACAGTCCTTGTATTGTGAGAGAAGCTGAATAAACATGGCCGTGCATGTATCTCTGTGGTGGCGTAAGTCTTGAGGGTACATGCCCAGGAGTGGTATGGCTGGGGTCGGGTGGCAGTTCATTCCAAGTCTTCCAAGGGTTCTCCACACTGCTTTCCATTGGCTGTAAAAGTTTACATTCCAACCAGCAGATGGATGAGTGTTCCCTTTCCTTTTTTTTTTTTTTTTTTTTTAATTGTATTTATTTATTTATTTTTAAACAAATCTGACCCGTGTTCCCGCTCATTCCCCCACCCGTCAGAGCTCGTGCATTCTGCCAAACATGCTTTCATCTCTTGTCTTTCTCAATATTTTCCATGGGGACGTTGACTGTTTTTGAGCAGAGTTCACTGTTTCCGTCAGTTCTTGATGCAGTATTTTCTGTTGTTGTTGTTTCAAAATGCATTATGTCCAACTGCTTTGTACAGAAGCTCAGGGGGGCCCTACACAAGAATATTACAGACTGGTAATTGGCACTAGCATCCACAGATGAGGGATACCATCGTCGTTTGTTTTTCTGGGACTGTGTTACTTCACTCAGCATGATGTCCTCTAGCTCCAGCCATTTTCCTGCAAAGCTCGTGATGTCGTCTTTCTTTACTGCTGCATAGAACTCCATTGTGTAGATGTACCAATTTTTCATATCCATTCGTCAGTTAGAGGGGCATTTAGGTTGGTTCCAGCTCCTTGCTATTGTGAAGAGAGCTGAAATAAACATGGCCTGCATGTATCTCTGTGGTGGGTAGTTTTGAGGGTACATGCCCAGGAGTGGTATGGCTGGGTCGGGTGGCAAGTATCATTCCAAGTCTTCCAGGGTTTCCACACTGCTTTCCATTAGTGCTGTCAAGTTTACATTCCCACCAGCAGTGGATAGTGTCCCCTTTCCCCACAACCTCTCCAGCACTTGGTTTCATTGTTTTCTTAATCCTAGCCAGTCTTACTGGAGTAGTATAGATATTCTTAAAGTGGTTTTGATTGCTTCCTTAATGATTAGTGATGTTAGCAGTTCTTGAGGTGTTTTCAGACATCTCTAATTCTCGCTTGTAAGTCTCTGTTCAGTTCTTTGCTCCATCTATTGAGGGGGTCGTTTGTTCTTTTTTTCTTTGTTTTTTGAGTAGTTATATATTCGGAAATCCATGCTTTGTCAGATGTATCTGCAGTGAAGGTTTCCTCCCACTCTGTGGGATTTCTCTTCACTTCCTTGATGTTTCTTTTGATGTACAGAAGCTTTGAGTTTTATGATGGTCCCATTTGTCAATTGTCGACCTTAAATTCTGTGCAGCTGCTGTTGATTTAGGAAGTCTTTTCCTACGCCTATGTCTTGTAGTCTGCTGCCCAACTTTTTCTTTCTCACCTTCAGAGTTTGGGGTTTACGTTGAGGTCTTTATCCATCTGGAGTTGACTTTGTACAGGGCGAGAGGTAGGGGTTTATTTCATTCTTCTACAAGTGGTGATCCTTTTTGCCAACCCAGTTGCTGAAGATGCTGTCTTTTTCCATTGTGGTTTCTTGGCCCCCTTGTCAAATATGAGATGGCTGAATTTTTGTGCTCAGATTTGGATCTTCGGTTTTGTTCCATTGGTCAACAGGTCTGTTTTTGTGCCAGTACCGGCTGTTTTTACTGGACTATAGCCCTGTAGTATAGTTTAAAATCTGGTTATAGGATCCCTCCTGTGTAGCTCTTTTCACTCAGGAGTGATTTGGCTATTCGGGGTCTTTGTTTCTCCAAATGAATTTAAGACTTTTGTTTCCAAGCCTGTGAAGAAACTCTTGGGGATTTTGATTGGGATTGCATTAAAATCTATACAAGAGTTTTGAAAATGGACATTTTTACAATGTTAATTTTCCCAATCCATGAGCCATGGGAGGTTTTTCCATCTTCTGGAGGTCTTCTTCAATTTCTTTCTTTAAGGGTTAAAATTTTGTTGTAGAGGTCTTGGTTGTCTTTGGTTAGGTTTGTTCCTAGGTTATTTATGTTTTTGAGGCTATTGTGAGTGGAAGGTCTCTTGAATTCTTTCTCCCAGTTGCTTGTTCTTGGTGTAAAAGAAAGGCCATTGTTTCTAAGGTTAATTTTGTATCCTGCCACTTGCTGAAGCTGTTAATCGTTTCTTGGAGTTTTCTGGTGGAGTTTTTTGATCTCTTAAGTAACATCATATCATCAGCAAATAGGGATAGTTTGACTTCCTCTTTTCCAATTAGTACTCCTTTAATATCCTTTTCTTGCCTTATTGCTCTAGCAAGTGTTTCAAGCACTATATTGAAGAGGAGTGGTGTGATAGGGGGGGAGCTTGCCGAGTTCCTCACTTTAGGGATGTTTCCTCATTTCCCCATTTAGGGTGATATTGGCTGTGGGTTTCCTGTATATGGCTTTGATTAAATTGAGGAATGATCCTCCATCCAATTCCTTCTAGGACTTTAAGCATGAAGGGATGCTGGATTTTGTCAAAGGCTTTTTCAGCATCAATTGCGATGATGGTGTGGTTTTGTCTTTGATTCCGTTTATGTGTTTGATGATGTTTATTGATTTTCGTATGTTGAACATCCCTGCATCTCTGGTATGAATCCAAACTTGGTCATGATGATGATCTTCTTGATGTGTGGTCTGTATGCGATTTGCCAGTATTCTGTTTAGAATTTTGGGCATCTGTGTTCATGAGGGAGATGGGTCTATAATTCTCCTTTTTAGTTCTGTCTTATTCCTGGTTTTGTAGTAATAGAGTGATGTTGGCTTCATAGAAGAATTTGGGAGAGTCCCCTCTGATTGTATACTTCTTATAAAGTTTAGTAATAATGGTTGTAGTTTTTTTGAAATGTTTTATAGAATTCTGCTGTGAACCATCTGGGCCTGGGCTTTTTTTAGTTGGGAGGCTTTCTTACTAATCCTCTATTTTTTCATTTGTTATGGGTCTGTTTAAGCTGCTGGTCTCCTCTTGCCAAGCTTTGGTGATTCCCAAGATTTCAGATATTCATCCATTTCTTCTAGGATTTTCAAACTTGGTAGTAGTATAGGTTCTTTTTAATATTCCCATATAAATTTTCTTGATCTTTTCCTTGTCCGTTGTGATATTTCCCTTTTTCACAGTTGTATTGATTTGGAGTTGTTTCCTTCTTTCTTTTTGTAACTGGGCTAGGTCTAGAGGTCTGTCTATCTTGTTTATTCTTTCAAAGAACCACAACTTTTGGCTTCATTGATTTTTTGTATTGTTTTCCTTTGTTTCTATTTCATTGATTTCTGCTCTGATTTTTGTTATTTCTTCTGTCTGTTGGTTTAGGGTTCATCTGTTGTTGCCTCTCAAGTTGCTTTTAGCTGTAGTGTTAGATCATTCACTTGTGCTCTTCTGTTTTTCTAATGTAGGCACCTGGCTATAAATTCCTCTTAGGACTGCTTTTTTTGTTTGTTTGTTTAATTTTTATTGATGATTTGTGCATTTTATACATCATTTCCATTCAGTCAGGCATATTTCCCTTTCCCTTCCCCCCACCCCCACCCCATCCAGATCATGCATTCCATAACTGTCCTGCATCTTTCAGGTTTTTTTTTTTTTTTTCATTTTTTAGCTATAAGTGATAATCATTCCTGAGTATAAGCATCCTTCGTGCAAAACCCATCTATAGACTGTTGTGCCCAAACCCCCACAGCCCCACCATTCAGTGGAGGTGACAGGTTGTTTGTTCATATCAAGTTGATCAAATGAGTGTCCAGACTACATCGCTGTAGTTTCACCGTTCACCCAATCGCAGCCTTTACATTTACCACGCCCCTCTTCCGTCAGATTGTTCCCTAGGCTTAGAAAAGGGGCGCACAGGTGGATGAGAAGTAAAACTTGTCCACTCTCTCTGGAGCTGTTGACTTGGCTTTGGTCAATTCTGGCTGTTTTCCTTCATGGGCTGACAGTTTGTTCCAGGAGTAACCTTTCGATCCTACTATGAAGCACAAAGAATTAGATATATAGGTATTTAAGCAGCACTAATAGTTATGGTAGGTTACTTTGGCATAGACACATATTTTGGATGACTAGTAATTCATGAATTACATTTTTCCCCCTGATAAATATTACAGGGTCTTACTGTGGCTTATGAACATCCCTAACCATTAGAGGATGTAGGGTTGTGGCATCAGCCATGGGTTATTCTCCAAGGAGGAGCCCACAGCCAATTAGATTTGGGATATACAGGCACATGGCTGCCTCTGCTGCACAGTATTTCCCGGCAGGTGACGGTGTAGTTGCTGATGGTGGAGTCTTGCTTGACTCAGGGAGACCCGTATTTGCTTTATTGGTTTGTGGCCTTTGGGTAACACTCTCTGGCATTCCCCCAGGCCATCTGTACCCTTGCATGTGCGGTTCAATACATCCCTCCCTGTTAAACGTCAGGTCTTCGGCAGCAGGGTCTTATCGCCTCTCCTCCTGCAGGTTCCCAACTTAGGGGCAAGGAGCCCTTACCTTTTGTGGGGCCTTGGATCCCCTGGCCAACATCCCCCTGGTTAGAACAATCCATTGCTGATGTCAGAGCTCCTGCATTAATATACTTTGCCCTAAGTGCATAGCCCAAGGACTTTAGTATTATATTTGGTTCTGAACAGAGTATAATCCTTTCACAGTTCTTATGTCTATTAGTCAATAAAAAAGAAGGCATTTTTACCGGTTTTATAAGAGATTACCTCTATAATAGTTGTCTCCAATTTACAGTTTGGCAAATGACATCATCATCGTACTATTCTCCTTGTTCTATGGGGGGGGAGGCAAGAAAGTCATATCAAAACCTTTGTTGCACTAGAAGGTATAAGTTTCATTAGGACTCATTATAGATAGTTGTTAATGTAGGATCCACAGAAGGTTTCGATGTTTATGGCAATCTGAGGCTTCTTCTCCTTTCAGTGTTCAGACGGGTCAACCTTTCAGTTGCCACTTTTGGTACATCCTATCAATGCAACAGCTGTATCTTTTCTTTCTCAGCCGTTAAGTTGGTGACATTTGTCCTGTTGGAACAAACCAAATCTTTTCCCATAGTTGTTTAAGATTTGAATTGCAAGTTTTTTGACTAGAAGGTTTCATGTCTGTCTGTACGCCCCCCCCCCTTTTTTAACCCATGAGTCTCCAGAAGACAGGTGCATTATACATAACTCCGCCCCCACAGCCACTAGATCTAATCACGCCAAAGACCACACCTTTAATCCCAGCTGGGGGGATAACTCCAACCTCACAGCCACAAAGGCCAATCAAACCAAAGACAGCAGGACCAAACGATCAGCAATCAGCTCGCCAAGGCACCCAGTTCCTACCTATCTTCCCCTCTTCCTGCCGCTGGGCTCAGGAGTTCTCAAATCTCGGATTTTGTTTTTAATACACTCAACTGACATGTGTCTTTTGACTGAGGAGTTCAGTCCATTAATGTATAAAGTTATTACTGAAAGATGTGTATTGGGTCCTGTCATTTTAATTTCTATTTGCATTCTTTGTTTAACTTTCCCTTTCCACAGTTACACCTTCATTTAGTTTCTTTCTGTTCTCCCTTGAGAACAGTCATTCCTTTCTTCGACTCTTTGTATTGCTTCAAGTATTCTCTGAAGGGCTGGTTTTCTGGGCATGAATTCTTTCAGCTTGTTCATGTCATGGAAGATTGTTTTTCCCCCTCAATTATAATAGATATCTTTGGTGGGTAAACTATTATGGGTTGGCATCTATGGTCATTTACAATCAGGAATACTTTGGTCCAGGCTCTTCCGGCTTTGATAGTTTGCATTGAAAAGTCAGTTGTAACTCTGATGTAATCCTTCATATGGGACTTGTTATTTTTCCTTTTCAGCTTTCAGTATTCACTCTTCATTCTGTATGTTCAGTGTTTTACTATGACATGTAGTACTATGGGGAATTTATTTTCCAGTCCTGTTGATTTGGTGTGCTTTTTGTAGTTGTATAGGAATGTCTTTCCTTAATTTTGGGAAATTTTCTTCTACAGTCCTGTTGAAGATCTGGTTTATAATATTGTGCTGGATAGCTTTAGTGTCAACTTGACACACCTGGGTTCAGGGAGCCTCAGTTGGGGAATTGGCTCCATTGGATTGGCCTGTGGCCACATCTGTGGAGTATTGTCTTGATGGTCAAGCAGTGTGGGAGGGCCCAGCCCACAGTGAGTGGTGCCACCCTGGGCAGGTTGTTGTGTACCATATAAGAAGGCAGGCTGGGCATGAGCCAGGGGAGCAAGCCAGTGAACAGCATTCTTCCATGGCCTGTGCTTCAGCTCCTGCCTCCAGGTTCCGGCCCTGAGTTCCTGCCTTGGGCTCCCTGAGTGATGAACTGTCACCCAGGAGATGTAAGCTGAATAAACCCTTTCCCTCCCCAAGTTGGTGTTGGTCAAAGTGTTTTGTCACAGCAATGGAAGACAAACTGGAACAGAAATATATTCAGATTTTTCTCCTTCCTCTATGCTTATAAGGCATAAATGTAGGGTTTGCATGATGTCCCACATTTCCTGCATATTCCGTTCCTGTCTTTTTTAAAACTTTTTCATAATCTTTGCTTGAGTGTGTCAGGTTGTGTAAGTGCAACCCCCAAATGAAAGGAAAACACCAGGCCTAGGCACTCCGGCAAAAAGTTTACTTCAGGGATACCTGGGACTGGGCTCTAAGATGGAAAAGAGCACTTAGCACCAAAAGAGCAGCTGGCCAGGGCTTTTAAGGTGTCTTGGGCAGGACAGCAGGTAAAGGGGAAGTGAGGTCACTGATTGACAGTTTCTTGAGGGAGTGGAAATTTCCTTGTGTGCTCTACAAATGCTGGCCATAAATTCCAGATCTTGGGAGAAGCAGACCTAACTGGTCAGTTCTTCAGCTTTATCATTGAGTCTTGATATTCTGGTTTCCATTTCATTCATTCTGTTCATGGGGCTTTTTCCCTATCACTTCAAATCGGCTTGAATTGCTGCCTTCTTCATTTCAGCCCAAGTTTTCTTCGACATTACCATCTCTTTTGTGAATTCAATCAGAAGTTTATCCCTATTTTGTGTGTTGTTTAAATTCATTGAATTCTTTGATGGTGTTTATGATTGTTCTTTTAAATTCTGTGTCCTGGCTTATCTCTAGGGACTTCTCATTGTAGAACTCTTCTGTATAGGACTGGTGGTGTTTGGTTAGGAACCATAATGTGGGGTTTTTATGTTATTTTTTTATTGTGATTTTGGCATGTGGATTTCTTTTGTTGTTTGTTATTCTGGTGTGAGATTCAAGCCTTACTTTGTGGAGTCATAGTCTGATTCTGGTTGCATACTTGATATTCCTTAGTTATTTTCTTATTGGATATGAGAAGGTGGTTCATCTAGGCTTCAAGTTCTCCCTCTTTTGATTTTATATTGGAGGGACCTGGCTTTAGCCCAGCTACTTGGAGTTCAAAAGAGGCCCAAGTCAGGCACCAATTAGATTCTCTCAATCTTCCACCTAAGGCCTAGGCCTCTAGTAGTTGGCAGACCCAGGACAATTTGGGAAGCTCGTTTGCTGGAGGCTGGATTCAGGTGTCTTAGGCAGCCCATGAAGACCTGGCTCCCTACTAAAAGGCAGAGAAGCGTAGCCCTGCAGCAGGGGGAGGGGCTGCAGATGGTGCCAATGTAGCGGGATGGACACTGTGGGATTTGGAGAGCTCCCAGCCATGGGAGTCAAGAGGATAGTCCAGAGATCTGGGGTGCTAAGGGAAAAAGTGGGCCTGAACCCAAGGCTAGAAGGGGAATATGGTGTGGAGTCAGGGAAATTGGAGTAGCTCAGGCTGTAGGGGAGTCAAGGTGCAGTGGGCAGGATTGGACTTAGCAGGGAAGAAGACTGGTCTCCCAAATCACAACTAATGTAGCTTGTCTCATGGGTCCAAAGGCAAAATGGGGATGGGGACATCCCAAAGAATGTCCAACAAGCTAGACTGAAAAATTGACGCCATCCAAGGGTAGGGTCTCAGGACCTGGTGGGTGTGTCTGGGCCAGGGCAAGAAGTGAAAAGATCTAGGGTGACAAGAACAAAAGCAGGATTGTGCCCAACACTAGAAAGAGAACAGGACATGTATTTGAGGAGTCATGGCACAGTGAGCAGGATCAGACTTACCAGGGAAGAAGGCTGGTCTTAGGAATGCAAGGCAGGGCAGGGTTGCAGAGATCCAAGACAGAGGCTGCTCTCTGGAGTCCAAAGGCAAATGGGAGTAGACACTGCCTGTGGAGGGTCTAACCAGCCAGAATGGAAAATTGAACTGATCTGAGTACAGGAGCTCAGGCTGCAATGGGCAGGTATGGACCAGGAAGGTCGTCCAGAGCTATGTGTGCAACACTCAGCCTGATGTCTTAATTTTTAATCTTCTGACCATGGATATTTTCTATCTTACCTTTCATTTGTCTTATGATTTGGGGAACATAGGTCTTTTAGATATTTTTGCCAGATTTATTTCTAAGTATTTAGTGTTTTGATGCTGTTTTAAATAATAGTGTTTTGAATGTCATTTATATTTTTATTACTACTATGTAGAAGTATAATTGAAGACTGTAGAGTGATTTTTATCCTGCAACCTTGCTAAACCTATTATTTCAATGTGGATTTTGTTTTTGTAATTCTCTTAGAACTTTCTACATACAAAACCATCTTTCACTGGGCATGGTGGTGGCCTTTAATCCCAACACTTGGGAGGCAAAGGCAGGAGGATCTCTGGGAGTTCAAGGCCAGCCTGGTCTACATAGCAAGTTCCAGGCCAGCTGGGGTTACAGGGAGATCCTGTCTCAAAAAGACCAAAAAAAAATTTCTGCTCATAAAGGTAGCTTTTCTTTCCATTCTGTCTTTTATTTGTAATGTTTGTATTTTGGCCCTGAGTAGGACCTAAACAGTACAATGTGGACTACAATCAGTGAGAGTGGACATCCTTGCTTCAATGGGAATGTTATGATGCAAAGGAAAACAAATGTTAGGAGGATAAATAGCATCATCAGGCCTTGGTCTGTGTCCTCTGGCTCTACTTTTGCATATGTTGGCATTATTCTCAGGAAAATTGTTATCACATGAGATCTTTGGCAGTACCAGGCACACATCTGACAATTCAGTCTAGTTCAATTACAGGCAACTGTCCCTTCCCCCAACTTCCAGCTTATGAGGATGCTCAGTAATATCAGGAAACTGATGGAAGTTTCCTTTGTAACGAGCAGGTGCAACTCGGCCCTGCTAGGGGGAAGGGGAGCACAGTACCTGCCTGCAGCCACTGTAGGGAACTGACCTCTCAGTGCAAAGACCAGCTGGTTACTTTCATAACCCGACCCGAGAGGTCCCTCCACCTCAGGCCCTTAGCCTGGGACAACAGAACGTTTCCCACTCTTGGCCACGATTTCCCACCTGCCCAGAGACTGCTGGCCCCTGGACAGGAATTTCAGGCTGATGGCTGATGGCCTATCTTCAGCCTATGTCCACTCACAACTCACTTCAGCACACCGGCTATCCAGGTTTGTGGTCCAAGGACCCCTTTCCAACCCACTGGCCACCCGAACGAAATGCAGGCCTGATTTGGCCTGTATGCATGCAATAAAAAAATGACGGCCGGGAATTCTGTAATGATGGTAATGGAGAATTCAGTTTCTTGCCTGCTATAGCTTGCCTTTATAAGCAAAATGAAGTCAGTTCCCAGAGCCAATCACAAACCCCCAATTCCATGCCATTGAACACCTCTGCCCCACCCAGCATCAAGCACCTGGGCCATGCTGTCTGCTTCTTCTTGGGTCGGAGTTAGAGAAATCCTCTGACTCCCATCCACGTGGTGCCCTGAGGGGTGCTAGCTGAGAACTAGCCCCAAATTCAAACTGGATGTTCCTACAAGGAAACCTTTTTGTTTGCACTTAGAATAAAGGGAGAGCTGCTAGTAGTCACTAGTGGGTTGAGTCCTGGGATGCTTCTAAAGGGCCGCCCCCATAGCAAAGGACTATTTAGATGGCATAACTGGGCCATGGCATTATGGAAAGAGCTTACCACTTAAGGTTTCAACCAAGTGCCAGAATGGATTCTCACTGGAACAACTTGTGTCATGTGTTCATCAATGAGCAAATCACTGGCCAAAGGGTTAAATACACCAAAGTGTTGATTGACTGGGTTTGGAATATATGTTAAGACTTGGATCAAGATGGCGTCATAGCTACCCAACCAAATAAACCATGGACCTGGCAGTGTATAATTTGTCAAAATATTAAGTCTGATATCAGAGGAAGAAAAAGATGCTGAGCAAACTAAAGCCAAACAACAAACTAAACAAGCAAGCAGGCAGACAAACAAAACCTAAACAGATACTCCAGAGACCAAACTTTGGAGAAACGTCTAATGGTAAGAAACTGAGCTAGGCGGATGGGTTAAAGCTCCAACAAGGACCTAGAATATCAGGCAAGGAAATGGTGGCAGATCAGGCTGCTGGGCACACTAGCTGGGGAGGTCCGGAGCTTGTCTGGTACTTGGGATGGGGAGTACGAGACACTGCATCCATTTACAAGAGGAACTCACACCCAGCCCTTGCCCCTACAAGATGAGACAGGTAGGGATAGAGTGGCAGGCTGTTTGATAATTAGCTCAGAAGAAGAGATGGAAGTGGCCCATGGGGGTTTCAGTGACACCAGATGTAAAGATTCAGGGAACAGGAGGCTGGTATTCGGGTTCGAGGACCCATAGCAAAGTCTCCTGGAGGAGGAAGCATTTCACTAATGAATTATTAATAGGCACTACCTTTCAGAGAGCTTCAAAGCTGGTGACATTGTGCTGTGCTGCAGTGAGGTTTCAAGCATCTTTATCTCCTTAAGAGAGAGAAGAGGCTGCATTTCCCAACAGGCTCCCTGTAAGCACACACTCCAGTGAGTCCCTGGCGCTAGGTGCTACTTTTCTGTCATTGAGTGTTTTCCCACAAAAGTATTCTTTGGGGGAAACTTTCTGATCAAAAACCCATAAGGTAATAATATTACCTCTATTCAACACTTCTCCATGTAAAAAGTTAATAAGCTTTCAGAAAACACTATAAAGGAATGTTTCTGTACTCACTCACACAAAAAGTAATAAAACAACTGGGTACAAGAGAAAGTGATTTCTTTTTTTATCAGTAAGAGTTAGACAACTCTACGACTTTGGGATCTATCTAAGATGAAAAATATTACCAAAATGTGAGATCAGCACCAATTCATAATGAATATTTCTGACCTAAAAGCTGCCAAAGGACAAACAAATTTGTGTAATGAAGGTTTTGATCTCGATGCTAGTAAAATAGGCTTCTCCGACTATTCATTTTCTGGTTTCCAAGGAGATTGGGCTTTTGAATAAAGGAGCGGTGTGGGATAAATTTACAAGGTGCAAGTGAGGACGCAGCAAGGTGTGTCCTGCCAGGATTATTATCGTACAAAAGAAACCTCAAAAGCAATTTTCCACTTACCTTTCTCTGCAAGAGAAAACCAGAGGTTGTGGGAAACTTTGAAGAGTTAAAATAGGGTAAATGGATTAGTATAATTCCCTGATGATTTACGAAATTTTATAGAGAACAAGTTTTTGAAAAGTATTCATTAGAACCCCTCAGAAGAATGGACAGCTCACAATCTGAGGGTGACTTTAGGTTCTATTGGGTATTGTTTGCTCACTTTTGTATTTCCACATTTCTCGAGGAATTTTGCCTTCATTTTCAAGCCCTACCTACATTTTATACAATAAGGTACACAGACACATTATCAATAGAAGGGACTTTAAAAGAAGAAATCAAATTGTTGGGAATTTTTTTCAAGCCCTTTTAGTTTTCGCATGCAATACAGGCTCAAACTAACCAAGCGTCTACTGCTGAACTATACCACCAATCATTTTCTTCTTCTTTTTAAATATTATTTTTATTTTATGTGTATGAGTGTATTGGCTGCACATGTGTAAGTGCACCCTAGTTGTTCGATGCCCACAGAGGTCAGAATGAGCCATCAAATCCCCTAGAACTGAAGTAACAGATGGTTGTTGGCCACCATATGGGTGCTGGGAATTGAACCCAGGTCTTGCACAAGAGCAGTCAGTGCTTTTCTCTGCTGATCCATGGCTCTAGCCCTGCCACCAGTGTCATTTCCCATTTTTTCTTCTTCTCTTTGAATGAGGGTGGGGGACACAGCATGTGTGTGGAGGTCAGTTCTTTCCTTTCACCTTTACAGAAGTTCCAGGGATCCAACTCAGGTCATCAGGCTTGTGCAATACCTGCTGAGTCAGCTCATTAGCCCATGTCTTTCTTAATATATGCCCATTCTTATCTTTAGCCTCTAGGTTTCCATTTCCATCAGAGGTGTTTGGGTTTTTCTTTCTCTACAATGTGAAACCCATTGTCAAACAATATATCTCTGTTTTCTTGGTTTAAAAGGCATAGGATCAGGGATGTATGCTCATTAAGCTTTGATAATAGAAAACAGTAACCAAACTCCCAAGGTAGGCCCAGGGTGTTTGTCATTCTGCTTGCTGCTTCCTTATCAGAGTGACTTAGACAAACAAGCCTAAAAGAAAAGAGGGCTGGTCCTGCCGGCTCAGTTGTATTGGTGCCATCAAAGAGCAGGATTCTTATAGTGAGGATTGACTACCTGCTCCTCCCGGTAGCCAAGATGGAGTGCCTTGCTGGTGCTGTACTAGGCATGGGGGACAAGCACAATGGCTGAGCTCCTTCCACCGCTGTCTCAGAGGCTCTTCCTGGAAGTGGCTCTTTTCCTTCTGCCAGGTTTCTCCAAGAATCTGGAATTCTGGCTTCCCAATAAGTCCTGCATCCACTTAGTCACTGGAGAAAAAGCACTCTTTTCTCTCCCTCCATTGTGGAAAATCTCAGATGATGCAATGATCTGCTCCGAAGGGGTCTCATGCTTACGTTCTGCATCCAGAGGATCTGAGCTCCCTGGCAGCTGGCTCAAGGTAGGACCACAAGGGTTTTGGCAGAGGAAAAGAGTTATGAATCTGGACAAATCATATACTGCATTTGGTGGCTCCAAAGACACGCCCCCATCCCATTTATGTGTTAACATCTCAAGTCATGGTCAAGGTCATGTGGTTTAATTGATAACAGTTCTTTTTAGCTGTACACTAAATGCTTCATCTTTTAATCAAGGCATCTTAGATTCAGTGAAATGTGAAGACATGTGAGGGTCAAAAGGAGAGAAAAATAATAATAGCAGCTCAAACTAGCAGCAGGAAGAAAATATCAGGGATCAAAACCTCCCCACTAGGGGAGGGAGCCGAGGTTAATGCTGCGTGGATTGTCGTTTTGTTTTTGTAGACAGAGAACCTGAGCTTCTGTCACTGATCCAGACAAGTTGCCTGAGGAAAACTGTTCAGCTCCCTGAGCTTTTGTCTCATGGCTTAAGAACTGACAGTTCAGTAGCTTGCCTGCTCCTCTGGATGCTCTGAAAATCATGGGGTTGATAACCCACTGCAAGGCTAGGTCTTTTCACCTGTATACCTCCTCTTCAGAGCCATTACTGGGGACATGGCGATCATTTTGGAGCAGCTGTGGGTGCCCAAGGCACCCCTTATCAGAGGCTAAATACTCTGGTACCCAAACTACTCTCTAGTGTTCATGAATTCCATTGGTAACAATGTCTTTCTTCTCTTCTCTTCCTTCCTTCCTTCCTTCCTTCCTTTCCTTCTTTCCTTCCTTCCTTCTTTCTTGTTCTTTTCTCTTTTTTCATTACACTGCTCACAAGCAACAAGGAGGGATCATGGCCGTCACCAAACGACTTTGCAGGCCTTCCTGCTGTGCCTTCCAACTCTGTGTCCAAGGTTTATCTCCACTCAGAATAAACAACAGGATGAGAAAGACAAGGAGATGCTAAACAGCTTCATCGTGTCACAACAAATTAAGCTCTGTCCCCTGTGGCAGAAAATCCTGGGTGCATATGAACTTGAACTTAAAAACAGTGGCTTTTCACAAGGTTCCGGCTGCTTTTGCCTCTTAAAGTATATTCAGATCCAATATTCTTGCAGCCTCTTGGGGGGAGGGTGCAAAAGTTTTGATGAGACAAGTTAACAAAGCACATTCTCCTACCCATTAATAAAAAAGATCCAGTTGTAAAATGCACCAGGTATGATGGTACGTGCCTGTAATCTCAGCAATTGGGAGGTAGAAGTGGGAGCTCAGGGCTTCACGACAAACCTGGGTAATGTAGCAAGCTTGAGACTGGCCTTGGTTATATGAGACTCTGTCTTTTAAAAAAGTCCACTTGTCCTAATGTACCAGGGATAATCCAGTGGGGGATGGTGAGAGTGGAAGGCCGGTTTGAGAGGTTGGGGAGACACCTTCTTTCCAGAATCAATTACTTCTATGCCTGGTTAACATGTGGATGAAGGAAAATGTAAGCTGGGACTCAGAGCAACTGTGTAGTTATTCTGGAATGTCACCTCCCAGGTTCCTGTCCCACCAACACAAATTCCATTAGTAGATGTCACTACAACACACTTTCCATGTCACAGTGGGAATTTGGGGACAGAGAGCAATTTGGTGGCACAATGATGCAGATGCCTTGTAGTCACAAGCCTATATAAGGAAAGAAGACACGTCATTCTTGCTCTGGAAGGACTCAGGTGCCACTGGACTAGAATAGCTTAGACCTTATTGGAGATGGGTATCCAGGCCTCTCTTAGCTCCATGAGTGGTAGGCAGTGAAGGCTAGCCCGTTGGGACTCAGCTGTCTGGTGAGCAAAGAAATTCTGACCCTGCATGAGAAAATCTCTTTCTGTAGTGTGCCAAGATTACATTGGAGGTCCCAAGCGGGGGGGGGGGGGCACAGCTTGTTGAGTGATGTGGTTTGAACATCATATGTCCCCATAGTCTCACATGTTTGAACAAGTGGTGTCTATGAAGGTTGTGGCACTTTATAGGGTACAGCCTCGTTGGAGGAAGTGGGTCACTGATACATGGCCTAGCCCCACTTCCTGCTTTCTCTCAGCTTCCTGAGTGCAGATATAATGTGACCAGCCAGCCTCCGCTCCTGCCACAGTGCCTTCCCTGCCTGTTGCCATATTTTCCCTATAAGCCAAGATAAACCCTTCCTCCCTTTAACTGCTTGTCAGGGTATTTTATCACAGCAACTAAGACACAGAGATATCCATCTTTTCTGTTACTGGACACATAAGTCCATAAACCTGCAGCCTCACTTTGTCTATAGTCCAAAGACATTAAGAAGCAGAAATTGGTAAATGAAAATGAATTTATTTATAGTTAGGCTAAATAGAAGTTTGGGGAAGAAGTCTAATTTCCTCCTCACCTGCTTGTGGATATCTTATAATTTATAGAAAGCCATGAGACAATGGTTAGCACCTAAGTAAATTTATCTGTGAGGAAGGTTAACCAATCCTTCCCTGGGAGAAGAGGACCTGGGCCTGGGCTGCCTCTATCATCTCCATTCTCAGTTACAGAGATAGATTTTCATTCAGTTACAGGGATAGATTTTCATTCAGTTACAGAGATAGATTTTCATTCAGTTCTAGGCAAGGAGAATGGATCTTATAGATTCTCTATTTTTTGAAAAAAAAAAAAAAAAGAGTCTCCAGGATTTTGTGAGGTGTAAGATCCCCACCCTCCTGGGCCTGGCAAAATTCTAGGTCTATTCTGTGGATAGGTGGATAATGAGGGCTTTTACATATCTTCTTTGGTGGTCATCTTGGATCTCTGAGTCCTGTACAACTATCAACATGCTACAGTTTCACCAGGTGATAGCCCTATAACTGAAGGGACAGGCAAGTGTTTGGTTTCAGATTATATCACATTCCTTTTTTGGGAGGGGGTCTTTTTTGATACAGGTTCTCCCTGTAGCCCCAGCTGGCCTGAAACTTGCTATGTAAACCAGGCTGGCCTCGAACTCAGAGATTGGCCTCCCTCTGCCTCTGCCTCTGCCTCCTGAGTGCTCGGATTAAAGGCATGTACCACCACACCTGGCTATATCATGCTCTTGATCTCACCAGTCATTCAAGAAGTGGTTCATGACTAGGCCTGCTGTGGACTTGTTCAGCTTGTTAGTACTAGAGCTAACAAGAAATTTAAGGTAATTTTTGATAAAACTAAACAAAACATAAGGAACTCCCTGGTGTTTGTTGTTCGTGTTTGTATTCTACTTGCAGGAAGGAAAGCCCCTTTCTGCCAAACACGCTCCAGTGCTGCCTTCTCAGCCCCTCCTGCTGCTCAGTATGGTAAAGACTTGGCTCCTCTCAAGTCTGTCAACAGACATCGAGACACTGCAGGACTCTCCTTGGTGTCAGAAAGAATGGCATCAGGTACAAGTGTCCCCAGGGTAGAGGTGTCAGAAAGCCCAATGCACTGCAGTCCAAGTGATGTCATTGGGGACTAGGTGGAAGTGGCGAAGGCTTCCTGGCTGGCTAGTTCTAGAAGGTTCTCTGGGCCTGGGTTCTGGACTCATCATTGCTTAGTGCATTAAACTCTCAGAGACACAGTGGATTAGGACTTGTCCTTTCTGTCAACTTTTTCCTAAGTCACCTAGCGTACATTTCTGTCACTTACAGATTAGAATCCTAACTAATACATACTTGTACATATATTCACGAAATATTTCCAAATCTGCATGTTGGTTCTGTCATCTCATTTCTTCTGAGTGTCATTTTTTGTTTCCAAACAGTCACCTGCACTTTATCCTCACACACATCCAAGATAATGACCTTGTTTGTGAATGTCAACTCTTCTCTGATTTCACATAATCATCCGTGGTCCTTCCTGTGCTGATTCCTCAGCAGTAATCACGACCTATGAATCTCATCCACCGCTCCTTTTTCTTTCATGTCCTGTATCCATTTTTGTTTTTTTCTTTTGGTGACAGGGTCTCACATAGCCCAGACTGGCTTAACATTCATTATCTCTTCAACTTCTGATTCTCCTGCTTCTGCCTATCAAGTACTGGGATTACAGGCATGAACCACTACAATCAGTTTATGTAGTACTGGAGATTGAAGAGCCTTGTGCCATCTAAGCAAGCACTCTACTGACTGAACTATGCCCCAAGCCTCCTACTCTGTTCTTACCAAGCTCAGTTGGGCAACAAATATTATATATGCTTATGAAGTTTTTGTACTAAAGCACTGGCCTCACCTCCACAGACAGTGCCCAGCATTCAAGGCACCTGGGTCCAGGAGGGGACTTCTCCTTTCTTTAAAAAAAATTTTTTTATTTATTCTTTATGTGTATGAATGTACTGTCTGCATGCAGGTCTGTGCACCCATGTCGTGCAATGCCGAGGAGGTCAGAAGAGGGCGTCGGATTCCCCTGGAACTAGAGTTAAAGAGGGCTCTCAGCTGCCATGTGGGTGCTGGGGATGGAACCTGGGTCCTCTGCAAGAGCAGTCAACACTCTTAACCACTAGGCCATCCCTCCAGCCCAGGACTTCTCCTAACAGTTCCCAAATTCTCATGTCCAACTTGCCCCTGAGCTACCTGCACGAACTTCTTGCCTTGGGCTGTTTTCTCCACTAGTCCTCCTTGGCTGTCTTCCTTTGATGTATTTTGAATCATGTCACGTCTCTTCTTCAGACACCCACAGTTGTTCATTATAGTGTTGCAAATCCAATTAGGGACCTAAATAAGGAAGCCTCCTTATCCCCCAGCAAGAGCCTCTTTCCCTCTGTTGTCTTAAGACTTCTGCTCCCCTTTAGCCCAGGCAAGATGTACTCTGAATTACAACCTCAGGTCATCCTGAGGTGTGACCACAGTCCTCCCTCCAGAAACGCTTCTACCATCCCTAGTCGGATAGCTAAGGATGTGAAGTCAATGTCACTAAGGTGCTGTGTATTCTGCAAAGTTCAGTGTACCCTGAGCACATGGATATGTCTCTATGCTGTTTGAGCTGCCTGTGTACTTCACACAGTGGATGTTTTTAGCTTAAGTTTGTGTGTGGTGTTTTCTCATCTAATGAATTTCTTAAAGGCATGAGCTATCTGTCTATTATTTCTAATTCTCCTTTCATGCAGTTATAGTACTAAGAATAATGATATAAATATTTTGATTTGACTATTTTGTTTACAAAATCCTCTCACAAAGATTAGAAAAACCTCATAGCATCATTTTTAAGTGGGATTAGCAGAATGTGGAAGCCAAGAGTTTCGGCTCTGGATTAGGTAAACCCAATTAAAATCTTGACTCTACAATTTATCACAGGAGTGCATCCTGGGTTATTAATCTGGGAATGAGAAATAGCAATGGTCCTCACTTTGTAAGAATTAAATTGATGAAGTGCTCAATAGTACCCAGGAGATAGGATGAGCCCACTTAAGACTGTTGTTAGGGGTTAGGAGAATAGTTTAGGAGTGGTAGAGTATTTGCCTGCCATGCAGGCATGCCTTGGGTTGATTCTCAGCACCAAGTAAATAAATGGAAAAGTCTATTTTGTTATTGTTATTTATTCTCCATAATAATACTCATCTTGATTTTTTACAACTGAGGAAAATGAGGCTTGGAGAGGTCATTTGCTTAAGTACTTGGGACTCCCAGAAAGTAAAAGAAGATGCAAAATGTGCTCTCTACACCAAAAGAACATGGCATATGGAACACAGCTCTACACCGCTGGTCCTGAAGCTCGCAGCATCCCACTCGCTCCCTGGGGGAAGATAACAGATGCTGTTGGAGTTTTTGAAGGACTCCAAGATACCAGAAGGATTAGCACTAGGAAGGTGACTACCTGAGGTGGCCTGTGTGGGTCACCCTGGAAGAAAGTGGGAGCTCGTTCCTGGTCACTTGTACCTTTAGAAGCAGTATATCCCCCAGGAGGCTAGAGAGGCTGAGTGAGTGGATGCTTCTGGAATGCTGGGAGACTTGGGGAAAACCATTGGCACACAGATAAACAATCCTCCCACCACACTAAAGGAAAACTGTTCCTTAGTCCCCCTTTTCTTGATTGTGAGAAAGGCCAAGCCCTCTGAACAAGACTTCTCAAGGAACCCACACCGTCAATCTAGCATCATTGTTCTGTTGTCACAAAATAAAGTAAGAAATGGAATAACCTACTCAGGAAAAAGTCCTGCCATAGGTGGGGAGGTATTCCATAGGGAAATTCTAATTAATAAACCAACATAGCGGGACTGTGAAGGGAACCTAGAACTAGCTCATAATGAGCCATGTGAGGCTGGACTACCACCACCAAGCCTCAGGCCCTTGTCTGTGCACTGGGATAACAGCCCTGCACCAGTGGCTCGTGTTGAGGCAAAGGAGATCATGCACTCAAGGTGCTCAGCTTTATAACTGGCGTATCAGCACTCAAGGTGGATTACTCATGGCTGTCCTAGGATTTCTGTGGAGTTCAGAGAGCCTGATCAGAGGCTCTGAACAGATGGAGGTAAACTGCTTGCACTCGGTGTGACCCTGACCCTCTTCTGGTCTGAACACCTCAGCAGCTTCTGAAACCTAACCCTGATATCATCCCTAAAGCGTTCTTACTATTGTTATAGTGAAATGCCATTCAAATTGTTACAACCAATTTTCACGCTGTATAGTAGACAAATCCTAAGTGTTTAGCTTCGTTAGTCTTTACATACGTGTACACCCATGTTATCACTTCTCCCATGGAAAGCTCCCCTACCTGTGACAGACAGGACCTGCCACCCCAGAGGTGACGACTCTTGCTCCCTATCTCCTCTGTTTGGTTTGCTTATTCTCTAGAAACCTAGCTTTGCTTTATTTGTTTATGTTCCTTGTGTTTCTATTTATTTATCCCTCCCCCACACAGTGCTAGGTATTCAAACCAGGACCTCATGCATACTAGACAAACATGTGGCGAAGTAGGAGACCAAGCCTTTATTTAACACCATATCCTCAGTCTTAAAAGATAAAACCATTTAGAGCTTTGAAACCACCTGTCCGAACCACGAAGTGTTCCACTTTTGCCTAGGTTCTCCTGAGGTTCCAAGAATGGTGAGGAAGGTGGAGACAAAGAGGTTTGGGACAGGGGATTCTTGGGAGGAGGAGGTCTAGACAACACAATTCAGTGGTCTCTCTGGCAGCACAATACTAAAATTGGAATGGTACACAGATTAGCATGGCTCCTGTGCAAGGGCCACATGCAAATCCATGCTGTGTTCTATATTGTAAAAAACGAAACTAAAACAAACACACCTCCCCCAATTCATTAACAGAGGATGTGTTTACAGACTGCAGGGTCACCCCAGCCAGCCTCTGAGTTTTTGGGTATTCTACTTACTGCATGGAAGTACTCAAGGCTATCTAAAGCCATTTTTGAGTGGATGGTGCTATAAACTAAGCTGGAAGTTTCCCTAGGACTCGGGGGTTAAATAACCACTTACTTCCCTTCTTGGTGTTATAGGGAAGAGACGGAGCCTTTCAGAGGCTGGGCTGAGTTAGTTAATTTGAGCCAGGAACTGAAACAGAGACCACAAAGGAAGGCTGCTTACTGGCTTACTCCTCTGGGCTTTCTCAGCTACCTTTCTTTTTTTTTTTTTTTTAATTTTTTTTTATTGATGCTTTGTGCATTTCATACATCATTTTCCAATTCAGTTCAGGCATATTTCCCTTTCCCTTCCCCGCCACCCCCACCCAAACCGAGATCATGCATTCTGCCATGACTGTCCTGCATATTTCTCTCAGGTTTTTTTTTTCCCATTTTTTAGCTATAAGTGATAATCCATGAGTACAAGCATCCTTCATGTAAAACCAATTTGCAGGCTGTTGTGCCCAAACCCCCACAGCCCCACCATCCAGTGGGGGGTGACAGGTTGTTTGTTCAATCAAGTTGATCAAATGAGTGTCCAGACTACATTGCTGTAGTTTCACCATTCACCCCAATCGCAGCCCTTACATTCTACCACGCCCCCTCTTCCGCAGGTTGTTCCCTAGGCTTAGAAAAGGGGCACAGGTGGATGAGAGGTAAAACAGTCCACTCTCTCTGGAGCTGTTGACTTGGACTCTGGTCAATTCTGGCTGTTTCCTTTCATGGGCTGACAGTTTGTCCAGGAATAACCTTTCGATCCTACTAATGAAGAACAAGCAATTAGATATATAGGTATTTAAGCAGCACTAATAGTTATGGTAGGTTACTTTAGCATAGACACATGTTTGGATATGTTAATCCATGAATTACAATTTTCCCCCCTGTTAAATATGACAGGGTCTTACTGTGGCTTATAACATCT